>DF239960.1:85969-128518 GCA_000507305.1 Breviolum minutum Mf 1.05b.01 | reverse complement strand
TCTCACTGATCAAGTCTGCGAGCCCTTCGCTTACCTTGATGCGGCTTACTCAGCTCTTCCACCAATGCGGGGACATCGATTGTGCTTTGTGCTGGATAGAGCGTGTGCCATCAGCTGCAAACATCGCTGATCTCCCTAGCCGAAATTGTGCAAAGCAAGCTGCCGACATTTTGGGTGGCGAGGTTGTCCCGTTGAGTGTATGCATCGATGAGCTTGCAGACGAAGTAGTAGTGTTAGATGATCTTCCTTCGAGTGTTTTTCAGGTTGGCACCTTTTCATCATTCGACCCTGTCGCAACGGTCCCGACATGAAACAACGAAACTCGGGGGTATGTGCGGGTTGTTCATGTCCAACATCTTACTTGGAACATATTCATTTAGAAGTGAAGGCATCTTACCCTTCACTCAAAACAACCCTTTGTCAGTGGTAACGCAACCACTTCGTGATATGCCCCCGACAACAATTAAAGAAAAACAAGAGGTCGAAAAAAGAGTGCGCCTGTGATTAATGAATTTTTAAACTTGAAGGATAATCTTATATATATATAATTTTTGTGTATAGATCGCGGTTTTGGCGTGTTTGTTTTCGCAATAGACCGTGTAGATCCGTTTTTGTAAAGTTTGGTTTTTGAGTACTCTAAAGACTGCCCTTTTTTTGCTGAATCCATTTTGTTTTGACTTGGGATACGAAGGATACTGGTCGCGATCAAAATCCGTTGAGATGGTTGAATTTTGTAAAACGAAGTTTAAGACCACGAATCAATCGCAAGTGCAACATTTCTTCTAACAAGAGGGCATTTCATTTTGATGGCGTGAGTTCAGGCCCACGAAACGTATTTTTGTTTTGCAGCTGTTTGTCAAACAGGCTTGCTTTACAAACAACATCAAGGTTTCAAATTAAAAAACCCGGGTATGGCATATGAATCACAATGCTGATGTCAAAATGTTTAAACAGGACTTGCAATTTGAAACTGCAGGTTATTGGGTTTTGCTTTGATCACATGGGCACTTGTTGGTTCATTTCCAATGGAAGAAGGGTGCAGGCACTACAGGCTCTCCCTGTGCGTCAAATGTGTTGGAACCTTGGCACGGGATGTACGGCGCTCGCTTGACCCGCCAGGAGACGATGCAAAATTGTGTCGCCGTGTCGACCTCAAAGCTCAGCGGATGCAGATTTTGGCAGAATTCCTGAGATTTTTTTTTCCCCGTTGGAACTGCTTGGAGTGGTGCACAATGCGAGGTGTTGTGGAGAGGTGTGACAGTTTTCATTGAGACGAGATTTATTTGACTCATTTAAGAGCCCTTTCGCCACGCCACAGTTCCGAAGGTGCACTGGTGTCGCCATTGCCACAATGAAGCCATGAACTAAAGCATGTCAGTTGTTTCAAGTTTGGAACTTGCATTGCATTTTGCAATTTTTTTCGACCTTACTTGTGTATATACCATGGTTTAATTTAATGTACTTTGAATTGTACTTTGATATACTTTTGTGCCTTCAGTGCATTCAGTGCTTTTCAACTTTGTGTTCCAAGACAAGGCTGCCAGCAGCAGCAGCCGGCCCCACGAAATCATCAGGTCAGAAATTGCCGAGGACGGCGATGCTCCATGCATTATGCCATGCATTTCCAATTTTTGGAGTTTTTCGTTTTTTTGTAACTTTTTGTTGTTTCCAGGTGATATGCCAGATATGTCAACACAGGCAAAAACCAGCGCAGTGCTTTGCTCATTCACCAGAATCGGTCAGAGAAGTTGAATCACGTTGTTCTCGCTTGGCATTCTTGGCATCTTTAAGCATCTTTGACATCCGTTAGCTTGCAGAAAATAACATACAAAAATGACTAAAAAATGTCTAAACATGAAAAATGTCAAAGAGGTGTGTGGTGCGTACATCCTGTTTTTTGTTGAGGAATTGCGAGGCTTGTGGCGCATGCCTCAGAATTAACAACCTGCGTTTTGTTTTTTTCCAGACTAGTGAGTAAATGTTTCCTGAGTCCTGTGTGGGGTTGTTTTTTTTCGTGGTTTTGTTTGTCGGCAGAGTTCTCAGGGTCTGAATTTGCTGAATATTTCTGCCCGAAATGCAACTTTTGGGACGATGTCAGCAACTCAGAGAGACGCACCACTGCACCGTGACTTAGTATTCGTGTTGGACGGCTTAGACTTTGACGATCTTTGACGTGCATCAAACCTCCAAGGATGGTGTCAGCAAGCAGGTTTTCCATTGTGACAAGGCAGGGGAAAAGCCTTGTCGTGCTTGTCGTTTGTCATCATGGGAAGTATTTTGCTTCTTTTTGATCTGAGTGGAGAACTTTGAAGTCCCATCGTGTAAAAACTGGTTTCTTCAAGCTGTTTTCCATCCTTTTTCATAGCAACTGTTTTCGTTCGTTTTTTGTTCGTCAGCTCGGAGTGTCGAATGTTTTGGATGTTTTGACACCTTCGGACACCAAAACGAACGCCAGTGTGGCATATGCCGAGTTGGAGGGCGCGAGAACTACTGCCTGGCACTTAGGCCGGTGTGAACACAACTACCACCGGCGTTATCCGGTGAGCCATTGACCATCCAGCAAGCCCAGTGCAATATGAACAAAATTGGGTCCACATGGGAGTGAAAAGGTGACTGAAAGTGCGACAGAATGGCAACAGCTTTGTACAACGCATTGAATTAGTTTTTGCCGAGTTCATTGCGATGCTTGTGGAAGCTGCTCCAGCCTTAGAGTGTTGAAAAGAATTCAATGACAATCAAAAGAGGCTGAGAAAACTGTTTCTCTGCACCGAAAACTTTGTAACAAACCAACAGAGAAACGTCCTCATTCACTTTGCAGCTCAGGCTATCCTGCTGAGATCAAAGACTCTCACACTTGCGTGGAAAATGCCATGCGGCGAAACTGTCCTGTGTGTTTGCAGGACGGCGTGCTCGTGTGTGCCGCCCGTGTGAATGCCCGTTGCAGTGTATTCTTTGTGCTCGTCCAGGATCTCTTCCAATCCGTATTTCAAGTCACCATTCTTCGATGCGGGCACACCATTCATCAGGACAGATTGCCGGGAATCCTGTTGTTGCAAGGTGAGATGTCAACCAGCGTCGACCTGTCAGTAAGGCATTGTAAAATGGAACTTGAATGAACTTGATACAAAAATGAAACGATGCAAAGGTTGAGTCACCTCTGACTCAGTCTCTCAAGTTTTCCTTAAAACTTTTACGGCGAGGTGTTCGTGAAGGCAAATGAAGTCTAAATTTTAAATGATAATTAATGTTTAATGTACCTTCATGTGCCTTCACTTCTTTAGCGGACACCCTGCAGTTTAAGTGATTTCTGAGCTTTTCGTGTAGCTAGAGCAGTGGACTTCCCCTTGTTCAAAAGCCCTTCGCAACTGCCGGCTCAAGTGTGGTTGGTTTAAAGAGCCACACTTGAAAATTTGTTTCTGATTCTGGTTCAAATCTGTTTTTTCTGATTCTGATTTGCCTCGATTTGTGGCAAAGACTTCGCCCAAGGTTTTGTCCCCACAGGATGTCACCATGGCCATCGTCATCCGTACGACTTCACAACTGACATGGATTGGTGGATTGGTGGCCAGTGACCAATCCATAGATCCATCACAGCATGGTAAAAATCAATCATGACTCAACTAGAAATTCTTGTATTTACATGATATATTAAATTATTAAATGGTATTATATAATTCTGATTTATTTTGTGATAGGCGATAGGTGATTGTGGTGGTGGTGCGGGATAGCAGCATTTCCAGCGCAGCTTGGATTTGGCCAGCTTGAGGTAGGTCAGGTTGTAGGGCAACTGAGGTGGTCCGAGCTTTGAGTGGAGGTTGTTCGTGAGGTTTGTGAGGCCCCAAAAAGTCTCCTTACGGGGCATGCTGATGCATGTTGCATGTCATCTTGTTCCATGTGTTCCATCTTGTACGTTGTTACATTCGCGAGATGCTCGTGGACACTTTCACAAAAAGTGTGAAGAGATTGTTGATAGCAGGATGCTTGGGATGCTTGGGATGCTTGCGGTGTCCTTTCTGCATCTCTGTATTTTGGTCCTTTGGTCACTTTGATCATAGTCCAATTGAGTACGAGACTGTAGAAACCCTTGTGCAGCTTTGTATGAGCACGGATATGATGCCATGCTGGATGCCTATGTACGCAAACAATTTTGAAATTGGTTTAATAGTTGCAGGCAACTGGACAGATCATGAATTCAGCTTGAGTTCCCCTCATTTTCCGTCCATACTGTAGGGACTCTGTCAGTCTGTCCTCAAAAAGGGCAAGGCCTAGTAAATGAAACCGTATTTAGAACCCGGATGACCAACAAAATTGTTCTCAACATGAGAAACGCAGTGAATTTGTTGACTTCTAGCGCCTGGCAAAAAAAACGTACAAGAACGATGCAATTTTGCTTCAATAGGCGCTAGAAGCGATCACTATCGATCACTTTCATGCTTTGCAGCGACAGGATTGCCTTCGCAAGCTTCAGATGTCGTGTGCAGGCGCGAAGATGTCGCATGTCAGTCATGTCAGATGTGAGATGATAGCAATTGATAGCACATCATGCATCATCATGCTGCATGTCAAGACAGAAGAGCTACATAGAGCTACGATAGTTTGAATATTTTGATTCTCAGAATCAAAGACAGAAACATCATGAAACGTCAAGAAACATCTAGATTTTCCGAACCTTCCCAATTCAATGAATGAGGCATCCCGAAGCATCCTGGAAGTCTCCTAAACGGTCTAGACATATCAACAAATGATTTATACAGTAATACATGATTAAAAGAAATCCAAAGTCAAAGTTGCATTGGTCTCGTGGTCTTTTGCTCGCAACCGGGGTGTCTTTGTAGGCTTGCAGTCCTTGCGGTGTCCGATGTGTAATGTCTCGAACTCACCAAGTTCACATGCTTCGGCCATCAAAAGAGCTACTTCTTAAGGGGGCTTAAAGGATGACGGATGAACCCGTATGATGGATGATGACGGGGACTTACACAAAATACAGCTCAAATGAATGACATCTTGCACTGGTTGACTTGCTATTTTTATGCACTTGTCCAAATTGGTGCTACCGTTTCGATCTCCTATCTTTCTTGGACCCACTTGCACTCACTTGCACTCACGTGCACTACGCATAGTGTCTCGTCCTTTTTCTGCTTATTTCTGCGGAGAATTGTGGAGACCTTTAGATGTCGAGTATCAACTCTCCTTTCCGAGGTCTCTTTCTGGGGATATGACGACCTTTGGCATGAGATGGATCGGCAGATTGAAGAGACTCCAATGCCTCTGGAGTGCAGGCGCACCACAAAACGCAGCTCTTGAGAAGACGTTGCAACAAGAAGAACACCTTTGCAAATCCCAATACGTAGCATACGTTTGCAAAAGGAAGACAGCAAAGACAGCAGATGAAAGAGACTTCGAGTGATGCGTCTTTTTTTGTGTTCCACCAAGGCACCAGACTAGGATCATTTGCCGCGGGCTGAGATTTCCAGGATCAGAGGATCTGATTTCATTCAAATAATTCCCCAAATAGCTTTAGCTATAGGGGTTCTTACTTCAAGTGTAGGGGTGAGGGTTTGGAGATTTTGTGGATTTGGTTTTTTGGGGGCTGTCGGGCAGGGTCTCGTCTGAGGTGTCCTCTGATGTGTGTTCGGGTGAGGGTTCGCAGATCCAAGGGGGGGCAGTCCGGCAGGGTGTCGTCCGAGGTGTTGTCTTGTGTATGGCTCAGGGTTCGCATCTGTGGGGCAGGGTGTCGTCCGATGTGTCGTCTGATGTGTGTATGGGTGAGGCTCGCAAATATTGTTGGATTCGTTTTTGGTCTGTCGGGCAAGGGGCGGAAAATCGATGATACCTTTCCATGCTATTTGCGGTCTATGCATGTCTAGTATCTATGGTCTATGGTGCATTGCTCAACAATCTCAAAACAGAATTTGAGTTTATTTGATATGATTGATGTTTGGTTCATGCATGTTTGATGCGTCTTGCGACATGATTCTGTTATATCGTCCATCCTTTTCAATCGTTTTCTGATTTGTTTTGCGATGGGGTGATGAAATGGACGTTGTCATGCAATGCGCTGTTTTAAGTGGGTGAAGGGGTGAAACATTACTCTTCGAGAGGATTGGACGGCAAGAGTACTGGTTTGACTGATTCATTTTGTTTTCAGCTCTGAAGAACTTTAAAAGATCTTGATGTCTTGACTCAAACTGTTTGAAGACTCTGAAGATCAGGACGCTATCCACTGTGCATGGGGTGGTTTTTTCTACCGGTTTTGCTTCTGGGTGACGGGATGTTTCGTATGCTGAATTCCAGAGCCTCGGACATGCGAGGCAATGACTGCACCAAGACCTCTTCGGTGGAATTTCACATTCTGGGGCAAAAGTGTCCAACCTGTAGGCGCCAAGAAACCAAACTCACCAGTCCCCAAGTCGAGACATGAGAGAAAGCTGAGACGCTAAAATTCGGAGAGAATAAAAATCCAAACAACTTCGCCAAAAGGCAACTGTAAATCTGTTAAGCCAGAGTCATGCCGGAGCCGCGTTGGTCGAGTCTTCGTTAACGAACTTTTTTCAGCATCGTTATGATTTCGTTTAAAGTACAGTTTTCAGATACTTCCATGTTTATACGTATATTATATAGATATCTCAAACTATACATATTTATAATATAATGTATATATATATACATATATATATGTGTATTAAGGTATATAGATACATTCTTGTTTTGCCACATCTTTGCTTGCGGTGTTTGCTTTTGTGAATTTCATCGGCTTCCCTGCAGGTCGTACAATACAAGGCGAGTTTAATACAGAGGTCCAGATGAGTCATCTCGTTCGTTTCAGTTTCACCCCGCACAAACATCACAAAATCACAAACACACAATCTTACACTTCAATAGCCTATCTCTTATGTGGTAGCTTCTTTTTTTTTTTAAACATATTTTCATAGGGCTTCGGATCGGAAAGCACTCGACATATCCAAGCTTTTCGAGGTCACGTGAAGCGATCCAAAAGATCGGAATTCGGGGACGGTTATGACGGTTATGGCAGTTATGACGGTTGTGGCATGTTGTGAGCTTTGTTATGGCATGGCATGGATATGGCATGGATCCAGAACACACGGCCAGTACAAGAGGTTTCCGAAGTGAGTTCTGCAGGATTTATTGTAAGAAAAGATGTGAAAAGATGAACAATGTATAACAAGAATGCCTTGTGGATATGTACATGCAGAATACGATATGTCCGCATATATCGTCATTATTTTTATATAATGTATGCATGTAAATGACATATCTCTATATATATATGTATATGCATACATACATACGTGTACAGACATACATCAGAGCTTGGCCCTACACAGCGTATCTAGCAATGTTATCAGGTCGACTGATCCAAATATGTCGGACACGTCAAGTCCTTCGAGTGACTTGCACAAGCTGGCATTTGGCGTTTGCATCCTGCATGGCAAATGTGTGTTTCTTGGCACAAACACACCTGAAACATGAAGACGTGAAATATCAATCCAACTTGTGTATTTTTCTGGAGAAGCCATAAAAGCTGACAAAGGCATTTTTGAAGTGCATTGCAAGACATATGAAGACTCCATATCTTCATGATCGAATCCATATCTAAGAAAGGTTTTTGCGGGCTCTTTCAAGTTCTTTCGGTCTTTTTTCAGCTTTTCATTGTTTTTCGGGTCTTTCGGGCGCTTGGCTTTCCGCCATGCCCAGCGAAGCCAAGCCGCGCTTGCCGCCGCCGGGACCGTCGTCTCCACGCCGCCGCGGTCCTCGCAGCGCCGGGCAGGGGACGCCCAGCAAAACAAGCAAAAAATCGTAAAAACCGAGAAAAGCACGAGAAAAGTTCTTTTTTGAGTTGAAAAGTTTGAAAAGACACTGAAAGAGCCTCTAAATTCCAAGATCCAAGATCGAAAGTGAAAAGTTGGTTTGCAGTCTGATGGGATGTTGACAGACTTTGATAAAACTCACAGAGTTGGCACAACCTTTCTCCGGTGATAGCATCCAGGTTGGTGGCCAGCGGGCGCGCATCCCTTCGAGGCTGCAAGGGCGGGGATGGAAGTAGCAATATGTTGTTTTTGCCATGTTTTGCCCTGGAGACCATGGGTAAGCATAGGTAACCATGCTATAGGATACCATAGGTAATAATCTATGACATCCTATGACATCCTATGACTTTTGATCCTAATTTTCCGGTCGACAGAAGTTTCATCTCGACCCTCAGGTGGGACAGACTCGAGGACTCCAACCTGTGGGTGCGCTTCATGTGGTCGTGGAGCGCGCGCAGCACATTCTTTTTTTTGAATTCAAAAGACATAATTCAAAAGGTCGAGGCAGTCGAGGTGCACTGAGTGCACTGGATTTCTGGTGAACAGATGTGTTTTTTACATGACCAGAACAGAAAAAATCATGGAAGGGAAGATGCTATGTACATGTCGCGCACACGCACACAAGGGGAAGTTTTTAGGAGGCATAAGGAATGTGTGAGGACAGCCGACAGAACCGATGATTCATCAAATTCATCGCAAGTTCTGAGTTCTGTGCTGTCTCTTGGTGTCTCTTGATGTCTCTTGTTCCCTTTCGTTCGCTCTTGTTCATCCGGAGGACAGATGGTGAGAGGCCGCATTGCTAGATGTTGGATGTTCCTATGTCTGGCTCTGCAATGAATATATATCTGTAATTATGCTAACAGAAATGTGACAGATGTAAATAGATTTTATATGCTTTACATGATGTTTTTTTATCTTTCCGCTGGTTGTTCGACATTTCCTACGCGCCAGGCGGGACGGCTGCTCGCGGGTCACGGGAGCGACGGGACGGCGCGAGGATCGGGTCCGTGAGGCACAGTTTTCGATCCGGGAAACATCTTGGCTTCGAATTGAAGTAAACATATATGTTTGTCACTATAAGCTCCTATAAATTCCTATCTTTTTTTTAAACGTGTATTAATATCATGTATATGATATGTATATTTAATGATTATAGTCGAAGGAAGTTTAAATAGAAACTTCCGACAATATGGACAGTTGAAAAGCAGATGCATAGCTCAGCAGTAGAGTCGCCAAGTCAGTCGACAAAAGATACAATAGCGCGAAAGTCAGAAGAAAGAAGATACATCCGCGCCAAATGTTAGAGAAGTCGCGAAATGCTGTGTTTTTTCAATGATTCGTGTGTCGGGTCAGTCGAAAAGTAGGCCTGTTAAAGCGGCGGGTGCGGAGGTCGGTGCTCAGAGGAGAAATCAAAAATTGCACGCCGCTGTGGCGAAAAGCGCATTCGGAAGTGAAAATGTTAAAAAACTGACGATCCGGGACCACTTTTGGAAGTTCAGATGCTGAAAAATTGCACGCCGCTGTGGCGAAAAGCACATTCGGAAGTAAAAATGTTAAAAAACTGAGGGTCCGGGACCACTTTTTGAAGTTCAGATGTTCAAAAATTGTACGCCGCTGTGGCGGAAAGCGCATTTACAAGTCAAAATGCACAAAACATGAGGTGTTTGGACCACTTTTGTCTGTTTAGATGTCGCAAAATTGCATGCCGCTGTGGCGAAATGCACATTTGAAAGTCAAAATGTACAAAACACCGCATGTTTGGACCACTTTTGTCTGTTTAGATGTCGCAAAATTGCATGCCGCTGTGGCGAAATGCACATTTGAAAGTCAAAATGTTAAAAAAACTGTAGTCCTCGGAGCATTTTTTGACGTTCTACTGTGGAAAAATTAGTCAGGTAGTAAGTTAGTCAGTTAGTCAATCAGTCAGTTCGTCACTTAGTCAATTAGCTAGTTAGTCAGTTAGTTAGTCAGTCAGTTAGTCAATTAGTCAGTTAGTCAGTTAGCTAGTTAGTCAACTAGTCAGTTCGTCAGTTAGCCAATCAGTCAGTGAGTCATTTGGTCAGTTGGCTAGTTAGTTAGTTAGTTAGTTAGTTAGTTAGTTAGTTAGGTAGATAGTCAGTTAGTCGGTCAGTCAGTTAGTCAGTCAGTCAGTCAGTCAGTTAGTCAGTCAGTCAGTCAGTCGGTTAGTCAGTTAATCAACCAGTCAATCAATTAGTCAATCAATTAGTCAGTCAGTCAGTCAGTCAGTCAGTCAGTCAGTCAGTCAGTCAGTCAGTCAGTCAGTCAGTCAGTTAGTCAACCAGTCAATCAATTAGTCAGTCAATCAATCAGTCAGTCAGTCAGTAAGTCATGCAGTCAGTCAGTCAGTCAGGCAGTCAGGCAGTCAGGCAGTCAGTCAGTCAGTTGATCACTTAGGCAATTACTCAGTTAATCGGGCAGTCAATCAGTCAATTAGTCAGCTAGCTAGTTAGTCAGTTGGTCAATGTTTTTGCTTTGACTTCCGTCACTCACAGCAATCAATCTCTCCTATACGTTTCCTATTCTTGAAACTTCCGCCACCGCCTTGTGCGGTACTACTGGATCACATATTCACTCTTTCCATCTCTTTCACTCTTTCCTGTCTCACATTTGACATTAGTGACTATTTGTGACCCAAACTTGATTCTTCTAAGGGTGGAAGCTCTTCTCGTGGGTCAAGTGCATCTCCTAGTTTTACATTGTGGTGATTACATCTAAAGACATCTAAAGACAGAGGATGTCTTTTGTCTTTGTCCAGCATGACTTAATCCAATTGTGTTTGTTCGAAGACCGTGAGGTCTTAGCCGAAGCTCAGTTGGAAGCTTATTATTGTTGCAAGACAAATTGCGTAGTTTGAAGATATTAACGGTTGTCCGTGTGATGTGTCAATTGATGATTGAGTTTGGTCAATGGATGCAGTTGGATATGAAGGATATGGTATGGAGATATATTGAGATATGACAATATCTGACATCGTTTTGAGGGGCCGCCGGTGCCACCGTGGTCGCACCGGAACCCCGCTCCCCGCGCCGAACGCTTTGAACGGGTCCAACGGACCACGGTGGACACGGTGGACACCGACACCCAGAACGATGAAGACTTTGCCCTGGCACTTTTGGAGCAGGACACCGACGACACCCATATCGGCCGAAGTGAGTTCTGAAATTCCGAGATTTCCATTTTTTCGTATCCAAAAGCATCAAATGCAGATACATGATTACATGAACGACATGGCCAGATGACCCCGTTGACAACAGATTTCGATCGTCTTCCCATCTGTCTCGACACATTCTTGTCCGTGTCCGTGTGATCTTGACTGCACAAGGACCTTCAAGAGGCCCGAACGGATGGCTGTGGGTTGTTTTTGAGGATTTTGGGGCTATTCACGACGCTCCGGCAAAACCTGCCCCGACAAAGGGAGCATGACACAAACAAACGAGAATACCGTGATCAAACATCGCAGAATGGTTTGTATTTCTTTCTGTCCTTGCATAGACGGGTGGCTTGGTGACAGTATACAGCGTGCTGCTTGTGCAGACTGCTTCTACTCAATGGCAATATAAAAGATGTGTGCAATTCTTTGCATGCATGTCGCCAAGATAGAACAGGTTTTCATGCTTTTTTATTCATTTGTCCTTTCAGTGCGTTCGCGCGTCTATGCAGCATATCTTCAAGGTCCGCTTCAAAACACTGGCGCTTGCGGCATTTTTGCAGCGCAAACGCCACAAGTCTTGTGGTGGTGTTTTTCTTTCTGACTTTCATTCTTTTGTTTTCTTTTTCACCTTTGATTTCTGGAGCTGATCCTAAAGCGCAGTGTTGTTTGCCGTTTTCGTTTTCCTGGTATTCATCCGAACTCAGAACTGCGCGAGAGGCCAAAGTAGGCCCAAAATTAAAGTAAAATTTGGAGGGAACCAAAACGGCCCCAAAACACCTCTGCAAAGTGCAGTTTTTGAATTGTTTTCTGAATATCTTATCATTTTACCGTTTACCTGCAAAAAAGGACAGGTGCGCCTCCGGAGAGACACATCTTTTGTACCTCTCATGCGGGCGGAATTCAATCCCAAGGAGAAATCATCTTTGATTTTCATGGGTATCACACGAGTATCACATGTAGAATGACTACATGAGTCTCTCATGAACGTCGAATGTCAATGTGCAAAGTTAGTGGGAATCCTTGAGGGAATCCTATCGAAATTTTTGCAATCGGGTTGAATCCAGGCGGAAGCCCGGACACGGGAACGAGCTGAGGCAAGAGCACAGTCTGGTTCCAAAACTTCAGTTGCAAACAATGGAAAAAAGTTTCAGATTTAGTTTCAGATTTTTTACATTCGTGTCTCAGGTAATGTACAATGTCAGATTTGAAAAACTATGAAACCAAATTAGAACGAAATCAACAAGGATGGCAAGGCAATGCACATTGAGGTACAATATACACACGAGATACATTCATGGCATTGCTTGGCCCTTCCTTCTTTGCTTCCCTTTTTGCATTAAGAATTCCGAGGCGGCGAGCCAATCGTCGGTCAATGGACGAGGACGACTTAGCTTTGGAGTCGTCGAAATGTTTGGAAAATGTGTCGAAGTGCTCGAATTTGAAGAAATTTGAGAAAGATTTGAATCTTGTTTGGCCAAGTTTTTTTTGTAGAAAGTGCATTGATAGCGCCGAAACTGTGAGGATGAGCTCCTTGCTATGATGCTGGCAATCACCCAGGTGGCATCAATTTGCCAGTTGCAAACAGCTCCAAACCTGGATGCATCCGGCATAGACCATAAACAGTGAATAAAAGAAATAACATGAGAAGGACTGCAAATGTTTTTCTTGTGGCTACTGAGACTGCAACTACACGAGGAGAAACAAAGTACATAAAGGGACACATAAAGAGAAGCAAGAAATGATACGACAAGAGACACGACGAGACACATCATGAGATACATGACGAGACACATGAAGAGACACACACACACACAGACAGGAATACGAATACCCAACCCTGGCAAGAGCGCGAAGAGCCGCAGAAGCAGAGACACATGAATACTCCAAATGAAAAAATACACCCACTTTCTTTTGCTTTGTTAGAGAGATCTCTGGCAGATAAACCTGTTTTGCACGAAAAAATGAAAGAGTTTTAAAATTTTAAAACATGTCTTGAAATCTGGAAATCTGGCTGCCAGAAAGATCAGAAAGATCAGAAAGATCAGAAAGCAGGATGTCAGGATGGATCTAAGCACAAAATGGGCACAAAATGTGTTTCAAAAAATGTGTTTAAAAAAACATACATGTTATGCTTAGATGTCTTCAAAGTTGTGCTTCAAAACGATGATTGGTAGGTCCAGTCTGAGGTGCAGGAGGTGCAGGTGGTGCACGGGAGAAGGGAGTGGTTCATTTGTTTTGTCAGTGTTGTCAGTTCATTCGAACAAGAAAATGAAGAAGAATTCGACAAAATTAACAAGATGTTCATCTCTTTTTTTGTTCATTTGAGACTCTGATTCTGTCAGTTTTTTTTCGCACAAGATCTGGAGATACAGTGAGGCAGCTTTCGATGTGAGCCGACCGGAACAGCATGAGGCGAGATGGTGAAAAGTTGTCAAAACTAATGCCTTCAACACTTCAACACTGTTCTGTTGGGTTAGGCCCAGCTGGAGGAGATCCAGCATCAGCCTGAGATGCAGTTCATGTCAGTGTGCAAAACTTCATCGCAGCAATACGAGACTTTAACTTTTGCATTATTTGCATATATTGACAGTGTTGTGTGTCAGCCATCTTAGCCCTGTCTGAGCAAAATTTGGAAGAGAAAATTATGAAAAAACGTAAAAAAAGGGACTTGTGAAATAAACGGAAAGCAATGAGTAAGGAATGAGTCACGACCTCTCGACCGCTCATAACTTCACTTGAGGCGTCAGTCGCTCGTGGAAGCGATTCGTGCGCAACTGCCGGTGATGCGTTGGTGCAAGGCTCGCGGATTGTGCCTTGAGGGACAGCACGTTGGACATGACGATCCATCTCATCACCTCATGACACGGTGCAAACGATGCACACGTATGACATCGTGTGACACTGTGCAAACACGTGTCCTTTTGACAGGATTCGTATCAAGGCGAATGCGCTCTGTGCTTGGACGAATATGCCTCAGGCGACTGCGTGACACGTTTGACCTGTTTGCATGTCCGGGCCCAAAGTCGCCAAAGTCACCTTTGTGAAATAGTCGCAGGAGAAAAATGCGGAGAAAAAATGCGTTTCGGGTTTTTTCCGAGGCGTTTCACAAGGCGTGTTTGGATCCCTGGCTCGACCGGAACCCCAGCTGCATGGAGCCTCAGAGAAGGTAAGAAAAGTTGAAAAGTCCAATAAATGAGACGATTCATGATGCATGATCTACATGATCTACATATCTGTAATATACTATAATATGATCTAAAGTATATTGATGATATCGATGCATGATGCTTTTCGATGATGTAAAATGCTTCCTGATTGAAAGTTTTCAAGTTATATAATGTTCAGTGCGTCCTGCCTGTCCTCTGCGCCCTCTCTGTGGTCCCTGTTCGCACCAAATCTCCTGACTTGTTCCCAGTGTGTCTCTGAGTGACGTTGTTAACATTCATGATTCATAAGTAGCATCTACAATATGCTTTTCCAAGGTCCATCCTGCAAGTGCGATTTGATATCTGCGATCAAGTGAGATCAATGAGGATTACCGGATTACTTCAAAAATAGTTCGAAATTGCTCGAAAAATATGACGAGTCGTGGAGACTGGGAGACTCTGAATGTTGAATTTCGGAATGTAGCTTCCCTTTGCCTCTTTGCATCCTGTGTACAGCAGCAGTGCTTCTCAAAGCAGAGCGTTGCGATGCAGTGTGACCAGTGTGGTCGATGTGATCAATGTGACTGAGCTTCGGAGCGATTCGAAAAAAAACATCGAGACATCAGGCGTGTGTTATCCTTGTGTCCACGGATGTGGCGAGTCGTCGCCTCGACGTTGCCCAACGTCCTGCAGCTGTGGCTCAAATTCAGGGCACCAAACGGAGCGCTCGGCGTCTCGTGCCGTGCCAGAGCTCAAACACGGGTTGCGTTTGTGGCAAATTTTTTCGATCGAATTTGATAAAACACGTTTAAAGACAGTAATGCAAAAATATGATTCACAAAAAATCACTTAAAAATACTTCAATTATGGTTTCTGGCCTTTTGGACATTGGATCATACAGACATGCTCCATGACAAAAAGATTCGAACTCCTTAATTAGGCAGCCAGGGATCTATGAATCAACGAAATCGAGTTGACGAGTTGACATGGCTTTCTTTCCCTTTCTGCGGTTGTTGTTCTACAATTTCCATGATGTTTGGCAAGGATGATTGCGATTTGAAGCACTGCAGAATACTGCAAATACTTTTTATATCTTTTTACTTCTCCGTCCTATCTAAGCCTCAGCCAAGGATAAAGATGAAGGAAACCTCTACGTATTTGAAGGTTCGACAGGGGACTTGGGACTCCAAGGTACTGATCGTCCATATGGGTATAGATCATCGTGATATTTTGCGTAATATGTGCACTGCGGAAGAGAGTTGACGCGGCTCACATTCAAGTTGTGCTTTGCCAGTTTGGCATAGGTTAGCTGGTTCTCAGATTGCTTTGAATGCTTTGACCTTCGTTTTTTCATGGTTTTGCCATTTTGCCTATTTCGAATCGTTTCTCGAGTTCCAGAATCCTTGCTTCCTTGCTCAGAACCGGGCCAGCGTCCTCTTCGGACGTCCAAGTTTTCATCGGCCCACCTCTGCAGTGCGTCCGGCAAGTCTCTACCTCAGATTTCGCGTGTGACGAATTGAAGACAATGACAAGATGTGAAAAGTGAATTTCTTAAATGTGTGAAACGTATTTAAAAGTTGAAAACAACAACATCTTTTGGACTTGGTGTGTCTCCAGGTGCGCCCGAAGCTGGCTGCTTCGATGCGTGAATCTGACCAAGTTTCGACGACTCGAGTCAATGTTTTCAAAATGCGAACATGGAAAAACTTGAACTAAGATGCAGGATGACTCAGGATGCACTTGATGAATCCACATGATACAATGCTTGTAGCGGATGTCTGAACCAAGTGTCACTTGAGCCACCGTTGGATGAAAAAAACAGATAGAAAATGAGAAACAAATAGAACTCATTAAAAAAAAAGCATTTCACACTATACGTGGAATGAATTGGAAACCCGGAGAGGATGTACCTTGGATTTCCTTGCCACCGATGGTTCAGATCATGCACGCCAGGTGCTTCAAGATGGTCTTGGGCTATCCAAATGTGAACAACAAAAGTGAGGGAAGCACATATTATCCTGAAAAGAAGGCAGGAATACTCAGATTGCCAGGTGTTTCAAATACCAATGCTAACATGGCACCAAGCATGCTACCATGCTACATGTGTCCAACGGCAAGATGGGAAATGCATGAAAATGCCAACAAAGAGAACAAACAAGAGAATCCATTCTTGTCCCATTCTTACATTTTCTTGGCATTCGTTTTGTGATCTTTCAAGATCTTTTTCATTCCCTTCTCATTGCCTTCATGTGGGATGTTACGACAGTTGTTTTCTCATGTGGGATGTGAACCTGTACACTTTTTCGACCCTGAGGCCTTGGGTCCTTTGCCTGCACCACGGCAATGGGTCCGGCGCCCCAAAAAGGGAGAAAATGTACGCGAATGACATTTGTGAAACATTTGTGAAATATAGGGAATAGGTCTATGGAATACTATGGAATCATATTTCTCTCAAATCATGTCATGTACATCTTACAATATCTAATCGATGAGCCTCATGGAGATGTGAGCAACCTTCTTTTTTCTTTTTTGGGACTCTGAGTGCATGCACAGGGTGGGTATGGCACAGCACTTCGGGTCTGCTTTGTACACAAAGAGAGATTGATATTCCCATTCGACGGACGTGTCACAAACCACATACTATTCGTACATGACAATAAAATGTCATCATTCATCATATAGTTTAATTTTAGCTAATACAAAGTTATGAGTGCAAGACGCAAAATGAGATCCTCACAGTAAGCAAAAAAGGAGAATGAAAGAGAGAGGTAGTGCTGCAGACTGCATCTCCCAGAGAGCCACAACCTGTGCATTGGAACGTAGTGAATGTAGTTTGAACACGAAGATCTTTGAAACATAGGACACCATGAAATGGGCCACGTGGTGTGCACCAGGCTTCCAGCACAAATCGATCATAGAATCCTCCAAGAAAAAAGAAGGGCCTTCGGGCATCGCAACCAGCTCACGATGCATCTTCCCACTGGTGATAAAAATCAAAAATGAAAGACATGGCAAACAGCGAAGAAACTGGTGGTAACTACATTACATAACTACATGTAGCTACAAAGATCTACTAAGTATATGTAACGAATCACTAATTTGTGAAAAGATCAAGAAAGATGGTTGTCCCTGGCCTTGACTTCATCGGTGGAGGTTTGAGTTGTGTTTTTCTTGTCTTCGCATCACCGGAGTCACCGGAGTCCAGGACGAGATCCCCAAAGAGAAGCAAGCGGGGCTCCAGGTAGAGGCATTCCCGACATGGAAAAACTTCCAGGGCCACGTGCTGAAAGGTGAAGATATATACACATATTTTACAGGTGTCTTATACATATACATGCAATTCAATGGATAAATATATGAATATAGATATAGATATATATATATATATAAATATAAATATGAATATGTATATATACATATATTTATAGATATTTGAATATATACAAAGATGATGAATATGATTTTATAATATGAGTATCGAGAACCAGTTGAAGAGAGACTTCACTCGACTTGTAGCCAGGTGGCCTCACATGCCAAGGAGACGCCGAAGGGCTGGATCAACCAGGAGAGCCGTCGGGTGGCCGTCACGTCATCCGGTGACCGTCGATGGCTTTCCTTTTTTTTTGTTTTTCGTTTTTTTCCGGGGTTTTTCTGGAAGATCATTCAGCGAATCGTCCATCGTCCAGTCGTTCCGTGGCTCTGCAAAGCGTGTTTGAAGCTCTCAAGAATATTTCTGCATAAATGCCTTTTCGAACTGAAACAGAATGATGTAGCCCTTGCCAGGACTCCTCCATGGCTGTGCTACCAGCAGGTTGCTCTGAGACTTGATCAGAATTTTCTTCGCCATTTTGATGTCTCTTCTTGGAAGTAGAAGTGTCTCTTCATGGTGAAAACTCTGTATCTTCCTGTGTGAAGATGAAGTTTCATATTTGGTTTCATTCTGTTTCATGTTAGATTTTTATGTGAATCGATGTATTCAATGTATTCCATGTATTCCAAGGCTACCCGCTAGATCCGGCCCAACGGCCAGCCAAACTTTCAACTAAGGAAAATGGAGCTGATGGATCACTATTCCTCTTTGGTGTTTTTGACGGTCATGGCCGCTTGGGCCATGACGCCACTCGGCTCAAAGCCACAGCGGTATCGAAGAGCCTGGCCTTGAGGGATGTTGCATCCGCTTTGCATGGCCTTGACTTAGGCTTCGAGGATTGCAGCAACACGCATGTCGAAACCTTGGAGCCCTGGGATCTTTGAATCTTCAAATTCCTGGTTCCATCTTTTTAATCCAAGAATTGAGAATTGCTTAGGTTTAGGTTTGTTTTAGTAGATTCAGTTTAAGTGTTTTCATTTTTGCGTTCTGATCCCATGAAAACGTGCGTTTTTGACATCTGAGCAAGGCCTGGCCATTTGAGTAACCAGCCTGTGCATCCTGCACAAAATCCTGGGAAAGCATTGGAGGCGAAGTTTCCGAAAACGAGATGAAACGAGGAGGAAACGGAAATGTCGAGTCGTGCAGTCAAGCAGCGAAATGATCGAAAGGCGAAAGGCGAAAATCCAAGAAAGGGAGAACATCTCCGTTTCTGTGAACCAAAAAAGCATTTTTTTCTCTGCGTATTTTTGTATGCTCTTTGCACGCAGGGGGCTTTCCGGAACACTGATGAGGACATCTTTGCCAACATGGGCAGTGATGTGGAGTGGGCACACCAAAAGTGGAGTTTTGCAGATTTTTTCGAAAAACACGTCGCTTTGAGAGAGTCAAGACTTGACTCTGGTTGCGACATTTAAGAGAATTGAAAAATTGTGTTAAAAACTTCATAAAACTTCCATCTCTGCGCATCTTTTTATGACGTACTGTTGTGCACAGGTACAGCGGATCCACGGGGGTTGTGGTCATGTTTGATCAAGGCGAGAGAGATATTTTTTTCACGGTGGTACAGTGTCGAAACTTATCAGACAACCTATGAAAACATGATTGAAAAAGTGGTGCAGTGCATCCCAATCCGGAAATTGGACAGGCAAAAGACTGCTGACCATGGCCAATGTCACCTGACTGAAGATCCCAATCCTTGTCTTGGTTCATTTTGAAGACTTCCAGGATGTTCAGGTCTTGCCCAGTTCCCGCAGCAAGGGTCCTTAATGTCTTGGTCCTTTACATAGTTGAGAATCGAAATACTTGTAACATATAATTTTAATGAATCTATTCACAAGCATATACATAAGTTACATAAGTTACATAAGCACAAGTCTACAACATATGCATGGTCTCAAAGTCTTAACCTCTTGGAATTTCTTTTGTTGGGATTGATTACATCGTCAGCTTTGCAGACGATGTGTGCCAAGGTTGGAGATTCGCGAGCGGTTTTAGGACGCTTGGATGGTTCAAAATGGAGTGACCCGACCTCAGAGAGCTGTGAGTCTAAGCAGACACTGAAACATGAGATTCTCAGTAGCTTGCTAGGCATGTCGAATGGTTTGTTTTAAGATTTTGCGAGTGTCTTTTCCTGAATCGGTTGAATCGGAATTGAATATAATTCAAAAGCCGGTCTTCTTTTTTGCTGTAAAAGCGATCTATTTTGTTATCCTTTGTGTCGGTTTTGTCGCAATTCTTTTCGGTTCAAGGCTTAAGTGGTTCAAAAAAGGTTCTGCAGAGTGGAAAAGCACCAATCCGCTCACCTGGGACTCTGTAAGTTTGGAATCAGACGGGTGAATTTCCAATATTTTTCAATGACAAACTGGCATAGAACTGCATATAATATGACAATGGAAAGAATCAAGCCCTTCCGAAGTTTGCATGGATTTAAACCGGTGTACAGGCTTTTAGATCAGACAGATGGCAAAGGAAGCATCCATGTGAAACTCACCAACACGTCAAGCTGTCAGTTTGTTCTGCCTGGGGAACGCTAGGAAACAACATGACAGGCGAGAGTTCTGGGCAAACCTTTCATAACTTGCCTTTGGCCGAAGATTTGTTCGGGTGAAATCTGTCGTGCATGGAGTCATGGAGCCTGCAGACAGTCCGTGAAAATGCTGTTGACCAGGTGCAACTATCAGATGTGTTGCAATAGGAGGTGACTGTTGGCTACTGGCCATATTATTTTCAAAGGCACCCTACTGCTCACACTGCATCAAAGGCTTCTTTGTATGTCCGGGGGAAATTGTATGGCATTGGCTTGGACGCGAAGTTCTTTGGGCAATTGCAGAGACGTGTAGAAGACAATCACATCTTGGTCTGCAGGGTCAACAAAGGGTCAGAGTCTGGTGCTGCCGCCTCCTCTTCAGAAACCCGTTTGCAGGAGACATGTTGGAGGCTTGAGCTAGACCGCCCTCTTTGCCCGTCGACTATACCTGCACAGGATCACTTCTACAGTGGTTCCTCCTGCATTCACGTCAGTCAATAAATCACTGGTCAACCACTGATGATGTTGCCAGTTTGCATGATGAAGGAGTGTGCCTTCATTGTCTTGATGAAAGTCTATCATGCAAAACACCACATGCTTGTTGCGCATACAAAGTTTGCACATACAACAGGCACACAATTTCCAATGCAGACAGGATGCTCTGGGCTATGTGGACTCTCAATTCCACTTCCGGGTAGCGTAGATGAGCTCATCGCATGTTGACAGCTTCACATGCAGGGGTGTAACAGGCTTATGGTGTCCTGCGTGTCTATGTTTTTCTTCTTCCAAAAGAAGAAACCAAAGCAGCACCCCAGAACACCACAAGCCAACCCTGACAAAAAGTATGGAGAAGCTTGAAATGGGCCTGGCTTATCATGGCTGGATCCCTTGAACACCTGTGAAGCTCATTACGAAAATTCTGGGACAGCTGGAGTGGAATGGTGATTGGATGCGATTGGTGCGATAGCGCGCAAAGTTAGTGGACAAGATGATGGTATTTTAGTTGACTTTCTACATGTCGTCAGATGAGGATTGGATTGCGAACATTGCAAACCATAATCAAGTATGTCGAATGTCGAATGGGACCAAAATCAGTTTCCAGTGAGCCAGAAGAGCCACCCACACAAACCACAGAGCAAGCCTCCCCTTCCTTTGACTGTGTGTGCAACTGTCGGGGTGCCCGGCAAACAGTGACTCGAGTCCAGACTCGAGTCACTGTTTGCTCGGGCACCTCGAGATGAACAAGCACTGCACTTGCGGAACTGGACCGCATCTAGAAGGCAAGATAGGAGCAGCATTGACTGCAAAAATCTTCTTTTGCTGGATGCTGCTTGAGACAGTAGATATATGGATAGACGATAGATGGATAGATGGATAGATAGACAGATAGATAGATAAGCAGGAAAGGCAGATCAAAGTCAGTGCTACAAGCAAGGTAATTAGGCACTAATAAGCTGTCGCAAGCAGCTATGGGAAGATTCCGTTTCTCCGTATATAAAGAAAAGTTGAAAGGCACGGAGAAATTATTTGCAAGTTGAAACCAGCAAATCAGTCCGAAAAAGAAGTTGAGCGAAACTGCGTCGGATTCCATCAGATGCTATATGATTGATATATGTTACGAGAGAGCCAAGTGAACCAAGTGGGTCAAGTGAGTCTCGTGACTTGGTGACTTCAAAGGCCATTCCCCTCACCACAGATTTGAAGCCCGACCTCCCAGAGGCTGGGGTGGTCAGTTGGCACTGCAACAGTTGCGACATGATGTGACATGCTGTGACATGTAGCACCTCATAGTAGCTCGTATGACATACAGAGTTGGGATGACGTATGTATCAAAATTCATCAAAGAGTCCCAAGAATCATGCCTTCGTTGGACAGAATGTAAACAAAATATGTATAAACAAAACAAAACAAATCGCAACAAATCCAGACTCGCCAATGACAATTGTTTGCGAGGAACGAGAACGGATAGAGCTGAGTGGAGGCTCTGAGAGTCAATCAAATTCGTGACAAAATTCACCAAATTCAATGAAGTTTGTCAATTTTGTCAGGAACTGTTTGTCAATATCGTGACGAATGCGGAGTCGAGGTGCAAAACTGCAAAACTATGATGATTGCAGTGATCAGTCTGAACATTTTGAATGTAACGATGCACGATCTGACTTGACATGGTGCAGGACGGTCCATTCAGAGTGACAATCTCAGTGTTGAGTTTTGCAGTGCTTGGCGCTTGAGCGGTTGGCAACATTCAACTTAGACTGAATGTGTTGGCATGATTCGGCAATGCGCATAATGTGCATGTTTTCAACTGTTTTCAGGTTTGGGATGGACCTGGATGTGAAAAGCCTGGTTTGGCTGTGCCGGAAGCTGAAGACTGGGGATAGATGCTTTGGAGTGGCAGAACAGCAAGGAACTTGAAGTAGATCAAAAAGCCTGAAATGGCATTGAATATCATTTTATCATACATAGATTCACATAGATCGTACGTATGAGAAGGAATCCTCAGGAATTTTTTCACTTGCAGGTCTCGCAGCTTGGGGGACGGCGCTGCTAGAGCTTTGGGTGTGACAGCAGTCCCGGTGGCCTGGACCTCAGACAAATTGAGATTTTGAGAGCTGTGCATACGAAGTGATAGCAAATTATCGCAGAAATGTACCAGAGGAATTTGCTCAGGTGTCCAAGCATCACCTCCAGCCACAGGCCGGTCACAGAATCAAGTCTTGTGAATCCTTGATGCGATCTCAAAGCTTAACAAGTAACAACATTGTTAGTCTGGTGCGTGTTGTGAGTATGGTGACTGTGCGCTGAGTGTGCTGTCGATACTAATTGTGCTAACTGTGCTAATCGTGCTAACTGTTCATTTCGGGCCAGGATAGATTTCTCATCATTGCCACCGACGGCTTGTGGGACTCTCTTCCCAATAGCGAGGCCGGATTCACGGGATTCACTTCGACACTTTCTCAATGAAAATCTTTTCACAGCGAAGGCATTTCCGCACTGCAACTTCCCTGGCTGTCCTTTTGGGCACGAACCAATGAAAAATCATTTCAAAATTTCTGTAGACTGCAAAAACTGTGAATCTCCACTGTTGTGTCCGAGTCAGCTTTCTTGGCGATTGGCGATGTGGTTTCAGGTGGTTCGGGTTGTGGCGAAGTTTCAAAACATGCTACCTATTGCACTCAAGGCTTTGACGGAGGCCCGGGGTATGGAGATGGCCTATGGATGCCGATGGCCTTACAATGCCTTGTGCCTTGCAACGATCAATCCCTTCAGAAACCGCTTTGACGATAGACAAGCGCACATTTTGTCTGAGCTTTTTGCGAGCTTGTGCAGGCTGTGCGGCGAGCAGAGGGTGATGAACTCACTGACGACACCACCATCCTTCTGGTTCGTTTTCCAGAATGAAAGTTCGGAAAATTTGGAAAGTTTGGAAAGACGGTCCTGATGGCACCTGTTTTTACAGTTCTTATGAGGTTCTATCCGAATTCGAGTATTTTTATGTTGTGTTTTTGTCAATGTTCATCTTCCGATGTTATCATATGTTCAATATTCATACACCATCATGAATCATATACGTATTTTGTCTGGATTTTTGATGTGGAATCGGAATTGTTGAAAACAGTGTTTTGCCAAGGCGTTGCTGGGGTCAATGCCAGGATTTACAGGATTGTGGTAAGGTGGCAGTAGGTGGCAGTTCCTGGGTTTCGTTTGATTTCAAGTGAACTCTCAGGTACCTGAGTACTCTCCGAGTTGTTTGGAGTCTTGGAGTAATCCTCATGGTACTTGGAGTATATTGATATTGTCAATTGTATGTCAATGAATTTGCTTATGATCTCCCTTTTTGCGTGCTAAGTTCACTCAGTTCACGTAGTTAGCTTTCCAACTTTGATCTTTGTTTTTACGTTGTGAGGGATGTGGATCGAAATCACCGAAATGGAAGAAAAGCCAAACCTAAACGACTCAAATGTAGCACAGCATTCACAGGGAGAAGTGTTTCCGGCTACATTTCGGCGGGTGTGATTTGGTGACTCTATGGATTGAAGTGACTCGAAATGCTCCTTGATTCAAATTCCATGTCATTGAAAGTGATTGAATGCTCGGAATGTCGGTTCCTGTGCAGCAAATTCACGGCCGAAATTGTCTCACCGAGATTCGAGATCCTGCTGAACTTTTTTTTGTTTTTGAAGCGGGGTGCGAACAGCGATTCAACGATCAGTGAAGTTCAAGACACATCGAGCGGATCGTTGCAACCTTTGAATTTGCAGAAAAAAAGGTCACACAAGACGTGCATATTTTTCAGTCCAGGAACTCAGCAACTCAGAACATTCATGCCTGAGGGGTCGGCACATGTTTAAGCGTTTAGCCATGTTCACCATGCTTCACCACCATGTTAACCTTTATATTTGTAACTGTTCTCCTTGAAGTTCAGCTTTATCCAGAAGCTTTGAATGTCAACTGAGTGTCAAACGTTTGTCTTTGGACATCCTGAAGCAACAGTGTCTATTTTGCGGCTGCGAACACTCCCAAAACATTTCGAGGATTTGGTAGCCCTAGTATCGTGCGGAATACATTGACTCTGTCACAAGTCTGTTTCCTTTCTCTGTGCCACATTCCAAGTCTGACTATCGCGCCTGCTATGAAGCTATACAACGATATCATGAGTGGTTTCAGGGACAATGACAATCCTTTTGCATTTACTTTGACAGAGTCACCCAAGCCTTCCAAACCCAAAACTGACGTGTCAGCACAGTAAAGCACTCTCCACAGACTGTGTAAATACAGCGCAGTTCCCACCAGGTCTCATTTTTTGAGTGTGAGACTGAAATCGGATAAAGTCTCGAAGTATTCGAAGTCCCGAAGCTGCACAAGTTCAAAAGCCAAGCAAACGGACACAGAAGTTGTTCCATTGCATCGCACCCGCGTCATTCGTATCTTATGTCTACTTCAGGCATTTCCTCCAAGGAGTTGCTTGGAATTCCTTTACTTTTGTTTCAAATTAGGTGCGAAAAGTCTTTTTATGTCTTTTTTGGAAATGCATAGCCCATGAGCGACAGGCCGCAAGCGATCCAAAGCATTGAAGACATCGCCCTTCTCGAAGGCTGGTCCGTGGGAAAAGACTGAAATGCAAAAAGAAACAGGGTTTTTTTCAAACATTCCCAAAACCAGGAACTTGGAAACTGAACAATTTAAAGCATTTTAAGCATTGAGAATGCATTAAGCATCACAGCTTGAATGTGAACTGGTATAAGTTACAAGTTATAAGGTTTACTTTTTAAACATCTTGAACCCTCAGATCATATCTCTTCAAAGATGAGACGTCTCTGAATCTCTTTTGATCTCTACTTTTTTGTACATGTTGCATCACAATTCACAATCCACAGGCCACGAAGCGAGACAACTTGGAGGACTTCAGGAGTCACTCAGGTGTCTCGGAATTTCGTTTGTTTGCTCATGTCCACATCGTTGCATCGTTGCACATGATTCAAGTATATTCAAGTATATTCATTTTCTCCATTTTGAAGCTCACTTTCGCTTTTTCGCTTTCCACGAGTTTCACCAGGTGTGGATTCTGCGCCAGGTCTGGATGCTGCTGCCCGTAAACTCAATTCTATCTGGCAAGTCTGGCATCAGATATGTATGTTTTACATCGTTTTACGATATTCATCGAGGTTCCAAATTCGAAGCAATTTCCAGTTCTGACAGCTTTCCCTGAGATGCATTCGACAGCTTTTTTGGATCAGTGTAGAAGTACAGAAGCTCCGGATCAGCCATGGAGAAGGTCACAGACATCGAAGGCGCTAAATGATGAAAACTTATGAAAACCTTAAGGAATGTTTCTTTCAATCCTTGGTTTTTTTGGAAAGGACCAGTGGTGCTTTTTTGTGGCTTGGGCATGTCAATCTTGTGAGGTCCTCGAAAAGGCGCTTTGTCTTGGGACGACTATTTCATGGGTCCGCTTCCCATCTCCAATGTCTCGAATGTCTCGAATGTCTCGATAAAAAAACGATGCCTCGACGCTTGGCAAAAACCTTTCCAACTCTCCAACCAGGCTTGGCTTTCCTCACGGCCATGCGCTCCAAAGATCCTTCCACACAGGACACCACGACACGAGTTGCGCGAGCTGCACGAGTTGCATGTTTTTTTGACAAAAATTGATGCAAATGAAGTGAGGCAAAGATCGGCAAAGCGATGTGCGAAACTTTCAAAGTCTGATCCACTCCAGGTAGGAGCTTGCATCGTCAACGACCGAAATCGCATCATTGGAGTAGGTGCATTGGGCAAAGTTGCAAAGTGAGTGTTGCAGAATATGATATTTGGTTATTTCTGCAATGAAAAATTGATAAGCACTCGAGGCTACAATGGTATGCCAAGCAACTGCCCGAATGAAGATCTTCCCTGGGGAAAGAAGTCTACTTCAGGCTCGGAAGGAAAATTCTCGCTGGAAAGTTGTCACAGTTGTCCAAGTAGTTCCTAGTACTTCCAATTCGGCAAATTGCTTACATTCCCAACTGTCAGGGGAATTGGCCACAAAGTATCCATACGCTCAGTTCTCAGTACGTAGGCTGGAACTGAGTTGTACTTGCCGTGCTGTACACACTGTACCATGTTCGTACTACAATTTTGATATGGTGTGACACTGTGACACCTCATCTTCCAGAATATAAGATATAAGTTGATATAAGCTATATCTGAGGTGGTCCATGCAGAACTCAATGCAGTGTTGAACAAGAATTCCGAGAGCTGTGCTGGATGCAGGCCTGACATCAGTGCAACAAGCAAGAAATACAGGTAAGCGGTAAGCCAGCTCCTGCATGGCATAATGCTTAAAGACAGAATATGAAACAATATGGAAGAATCACCAGGCCTTGTACATTTCTGATGTTTTTTTTTGAATTGTTGACTCTTGATGCTTTGTTCAGGATCTACACGACGCTGTTCCCCTGCAATGAGTGTGCCAAAGTGATCATCCAGGAGCGGCGCTTTCTGGGCCAGTGAATCTATGTGAATCTTGTGATCCGAAGGTCTCCATGAGACTTAACCACTTCAAGGATTTTTTGCTCTCCGAGATTTACAGCTTTCACCGCTTTCACCCCCCAATTCCTCAATTTGAAAACTCAAATTTCAGTTTGCAGGTTCCAACGACCCAGCGTATTTTCAGATTGATGAATGCGAGAACATGTGTTTTAAGAAATGCTACCCGTGTTGTGATCAGGTTTTTGTCGTTCATTGCTAGACATTGCAATATCTTGCGATTGAACTGCGTAGCCGAGCATTGCATCTCGGTGCAAGGCGGGCATCCAGCAAGTGATCTATGCATCAGTCCAATCCTCGTGTCGGTGTGCCGTTGATGACCCTGTGGGCACGGACAGAAAAAGAAAATGGAAAAAACATGTCAGGAACGGAAGCATGATAATCATGACAAGTGAACAAAGTGGACAAAACGCAGACGGCAAAAATCAAGAGAGCGTGAGAAAAATACAAAAAGAAGCACAGAAATGTCGCAACAGGTGCCTGACGGCCTCTTATCTTGAAAATAACTCAAGATCGAAGAATCGAAAGGATCAACAGGATCATGAAGATTACGAAGAAACCAACTTTGCGCCTAACATGCAGATTGTAGGAACTGTAGGAAACTGTAGGAACTCGAAACACATAGCCACTGCGATAAACCAACCTTTCACTGTCGGGGCCAACCGGGCCAACCGGGCCAAGGACAAGCATTCTGAGCGTTTGAGTGCCAAAGCCTCCCGACGTCTCTTCAACCTCGCAGGTGTTGAGATGCTCGGGTCCTCGGAGCTGAGTTTTTCTTCAGAAGATGTGTAGAATATTGTAGATTTATCCACAAGACGTATCAACATGTTCAAAATCAACATGTTCAAACATGTTTCAACATGTGAGAAAAGTGCATACAAACATATTGTGTGGACATATGGTAAATTATTAGTAGGATATAACGAAAATTACATGATATCGATGATATCAATATGAAATCATCTTCCGAATGCTAGCTTTGTATTTTCTCAAAACTGTCACAGACTTCTGGGACTGACCTTGAGGCGGCACTACGAAACTGAAAAGGCCCCGAAACATGTCAAGATTTGAAACTGTCATTTGTTTTGGCCATTTTGGCTTTCCAAATTTCTGAATTTAGACAGAATTTTTAAAAGAGTCTTTTGCTGTGCCAGGAACTCTTGGCACTTCCTTTGAGGCATAGAGTCGATTCAGAAAGTGACATGTGAAGGGTGAGACAACGATTTCTGACGATTCTTCGTTGTCCCAGGTACGAAGAGCGGCAAAGTGAGAGAGATGCGAGCACAACTCGAACTCATCGGAATCGTGAGAATTGTGCAAGTCATCTCAGTCTGAGTCACCGGCTGCCTTCGATGCCTTCGCCGGTGACTCCGACACCGTTGGCTTGCAGTGCTTGCAGTGCTTGCAATGCTTGCAATGCTTCCGGTCAGCAGCTCAGGTCTCAATTCGGTAAGAAATTTTCCAATTTTGACAACTCATTTGACATCCTTTCTGTTTGACAACTCATTTGACAACTGTACCAATCTTTTTTTCTTCTCGTCAATGTGCTCTCCATGTTTTGCTTGTATATACTTTACGTCCAACTTTGAGAAGTGGCATGCCCGGATTTTCATGCATTTTTGAGTGCAACTATTGACACATTGCATTGAACTCTGGAAATTCAACGTCTTGAAGCTTAAACAAGTTTGATATTTCATGATATTTTGATGTATTTTTCACATCATTTTTTGCATCTCTGCTCTTGCTGTGCAAAGGCTCGATGGAGACAGCAAATGAGAGCCCTTTGGCCGGAACGCTTCAAATATCAAGCGACGTGCTTTTAGAGGAATTTCATTTGGAATCATTTCTCACCATTTCTCTAAAACGAAGAAATGAGACCTGAAATTTACCTTGGTGTTGTGCTTTTGGGCACTTTTCCTTTTCCGGCAGAACTGGGAAATCTCTGAGTTTTCTAACGTGTTCTTCTAAGGGTGGAACGGATGGATGGCTGCAGCCACAGCCACAGGCTTGGCCTGTGTGATTGGAGGCGGGCGTTTCTTGTCAAACACAACTCGAATGGAATTCACTCTTGTCAAATTGTCAAACCCAAAAAAATAAATCACTCGTGCTTTCGAATCAAATCAAATCAAATTAAAGTTTTTTTTCTCGGAGTGGTTTTGGTTCTCAGGCCTTGGGCGCAGAATGCGAATGAGACCTGCATCTCAGCTCCTGCGTTTCCGATAGAAATCGGATCTACAAAGCGTGATTCATTCAGATATTTTAGATATTTTTAGATGAGCAATGCACGATGTGGTACAATGAATTGGAAGGTGTGATGTTTTTTTTTCATAGGCTTTTTGAAAGAAAAAAGCACAAGTTTGGCACTTGAGCATGGTCTCTTCCTTTTGTGAAGGCTGATAAGGCTGATAAGGTCTCAAGTCTTGCAACGATCTCGCAAGGATCTCTTTACTCAGAAAGTACCTTCTTGGATGCATTGCCGCGAGTTTCATCTAAGAATCTATGAATTTCACTGGTCTTGCATCTCCGGATGCCTGGGTTCGTGCAGGGGAATCGGCACGGAAAAGCAGGTGAATGCGTGCATTCATATGTGTTGATGTGTTCATGTGTACTTGGTGTATTGTGCCCAAATGTTGTGCAGATCAAATCAGCGATGAACAACCCAATACAGAGATGGCCTGATTGCCTTAGGTCGTGGCCCTGATTGAGAGCAGATCTCGAGAGGCAGAGATGTGTAGGGCGAGCGTGATAAAACTTGAAATGAACATATGAAGAACATAAAACTCATGAGACATATCAAATACATTGCGCATCAATATGTATATACAGACACATGACATGTCTAAATTGTTCTGAATTGTTTGATTCAATTCATGCCGCCCCACGGCAGCGTTCGCCCGCACCAAGGTCACAAGCACGGGCAACGCACAGATACATTAGCACACGTTGTTGTCTTTGTTGTTTGTGTTGTTGTTGTTGTTGTTGTTGTTGTTGTTGTTGTTGTTGTTGTTGTTGTTGTTGCTCCCGGTCAAATGTTTTTGGCCAAAAACATCCAACAACTTTGTATTTAGCGGCATTGTCGTGCCTTGAGAAGAAAAAACATTGGGATTTGCCATAATGATTTTGCAACATCAAGGACAAAACTCGTCCAAAACACTGCAATTTGGGTGTTTTGAGTGATTTGGGTTTTTTGAGTGAAAGCGTAGAAAACGCTGTTTTTTTTTGCGATGTTTTTTTGACAAGGAGCTTAAATCGTCTCGTAAATACCGGGGTTGTCTTCTGAAGCAAAACACGGGCATTTGCAGTGTTTTTGACAAGACAACATGCAAAAATCGATGTTTTGAAACAATTTTGCACATGTTTTAAGCTCGCGCGCCTCAACTCAAAAATCATTATTTTTTATTCCATTTTTGCCACCGCTCATCCGGACTCAACAAGGTACAAAATCAAAAAGAAATGCCAAACTGACCTAAAATTGACATTTTGTTTGTCACAGTCTTTGCCGCAAAGTTCTAACTCAAAAAAGCTGGGGCAGGTTGTTTGGGCCCAAAAAATGCTGTAAATTACACAATGTCCCACATTTTACCTGCAGAAAAAGTGCCCCTTCCACCCCAGCTAAAGCTGACCTGTTGCTAGTGCCTCCGGAAAGACACGCTCTTTGCACCTACGGTGCAGGCGGATTCATTTTGGTGTATGTCCGGCACTACCTAAACATTGAGGAGGATATTATGCATAGAATGATGAATCAACTTGACGAATTTATACTTGAAACATCTGCAATGTCTGTGAGGTAGGCTTGGCTGGCGTCACCAGGAGTCTCTGACTTGTTTTTTCGAGCTTGCTGGGAGAAGACTGGGCGAATTAAGCATGTGACGAGTTGAAACACCGAAGCAGCGACTCCACAATGGATTTTTTGGCACTTTTCACAACAATTGACAGGTCGATGGAGTTTGAGCTGACTCAGTTCAGTGACTTGGGTGTGAGAAATGACATGACCAGACAGAGACAACTTTGAATTTTTTGTTTCATCTTTGAACTCCAAAAATACAATGAAGCACAATAAGCACAGCTGCACAACTGTTGGATGGATCCGTACGAAGGATTTGGACGATTGTGTCAGTGGCACTATGGTTGCAAGCCCCTGGCCTGAGGTGACACAGCTTCGTATAGGTGAGCTGCCGAGTTGCTGTTGATGTCAAATTGTAGCGGATTTTCGGTCACACGCAATTGGACTTCGGTTCGGAATTGTTGGTCAACACTGTCACCATGAAATGTGGTTATTGTGGTTGTCCAAGTTTCACATTACAGAATTCGCAGCCGTCGCAGTCGCACCATCTCAGCTGTTTTGGCAGCTGACCCTTCAGCGGTTTTGGTCAGCAGCAACCTCAGTACAGAACCAAATGCATAATGATGTTTTTTTTTTCTCTCAGAGTCCAAGCCACTTCCATTCTTTCGGCTTAGGGGGTGGGGTCGCTGCAAAGAAACCAGATCATGGAAAGCATTCTACTCCGATCTTTTCTGGAGCAAGGTCACCAAAGTAGTCTTTCGATTTGATTAGTTTTTGCAGGCAAATTAAACGTCCTAATTCAAGTAAGAAGGCTTCAAGTTCCAACTTTAAAGGTAAAAGAGGCCGGGCTCAAGTGAGAAAGTCTTTAATACGAGACGTATTTAGTTTCGTCATGGAGACGGTACTAGCCTAAAGTAGTGCTCTACTATGTGCATTCCTTGGGAAGAGCTAGTAGGCACAAACTCTTTCCTGCAAAGGATAGTCCAAGAGCCAGGGCACTTTAAAATCAGCAGAGTTTGACTCGCTATAGCTGCTTCTCTTTGAATATGTTTGTTCTTCCGTTTCAACTTTCTTGGAGGAACCAAAAGAAACAAACTCTTTCCTTCAGCTTTTATGCGCTATGACGGCATTCTTCTGCAACCAGAACCTCTTCAAAACGCGATAGCAAACAACTTTGCTGACTCAAACAAGAAAGTCTCGAACCAGAGGAGTTGTTTTCCAAGCAGGGAAAAAGATTTATGATTACAAAGAGGCCAAGATGAAACTTGCCTAGCAAACTGCAACGTACCAAAAACTGCACCTGCCACCTAGGAAAAGTGACATTTCAATGTCACCAACTCCGTGCCACCTAGGAAAAGTGACACCAAAGTGACATTGAAATGTCATCAAATACCGCCCCTTCCCTGAAAAGTGACATTGGCATGTCACCAAGTATTGCGCCTGGTAAGAAAATGACATTGCAATGTCACCAAGTACTGCCTGTTCCCCGAAAAGTGATGCTGCCCAAATAACTCTGCTACGAAAAGTGACATTGCAACATCACCAAATACCGCGCCGGCTACAAAAAGTGACATCGAAATGTCACCAAATACCGCCCCTTTCCTGAAAAGTGATGCTGCAATGTTACCGAATAGCGCGCCTGCCACGAAAAGTGACATCAAAATGTCACCTATGCGCATGGTAAGGAAGTGACATTGCCATGCTGCAGGCTTGCTCGCATTTCAGTTTTCTCCAACACCCACTACTACCACTGTTGCCGCCACCACCGCCACTGCCGCTGCCGCTGCTGCTGCTGCTACTATCACGGCTACCACCAGCCGGAATCCATTTTCAGGAGTCGACCGAGAGAAAAGTGCTAATTATAGTCTTGAGATTTAGCTGTTGCAGGCAACTAGCTATACGTCTATACCCCATTGCTGAAACCGCGAGAAAAAGTCGGTGAGCTTTTTCCCCAAATAGCTTTAGAGGCTATATGGGTTCTTACTTCAAGCATAGGGGTGAGGGCTCGTAGATTTTGATTCGTTTTCGGCGGGGTGCTGTGGGGCGGGGGGTGTTGTCGGAGGTGTCGTCTGTGTGCTTTTGGGGGGACTGTCGGGCAAGGTGCCGTCCTAGGTGTCGTCAGATCTGTGGGGTGTTCGTAAAGGAGTGTAAAATCAACATGATTGCATACACCCCACAGTCTTTCGTTTCAGTTATGTTTTCATCCACCGCCTGCTTCGACACCCATGAAATTCTTCATTCATATTCTTATTTCTGCTTTCAATACTATTATAAAAATATTTGTATTATGTTTGTATCTTGCCTCTGAATATCGTCTGTACTTGAAAAGCTTGAAATTTGTAAATGGCTGATACCTTTCCATGCTATTTGGGGTCTATGCTGGTATATATTTTTTGTCTTTCTTTCGTCTTTTCTTAGACTCTAGATTGAAAACATGCCTATCAACGCTTCAACAAGGACGTCTCACAGGAAACAGGATTTCCCGCTTCGAAAAGCGGAATCTGTCCTTTCACTCTGGAGATCTGAGCCTACTGCATTTTTTCAGCTCTTTTGTTTAAGAGGTTTTCTGCAGAGCATTTGCGCCCCACCCAATCAATCTTGAGATCCGGAAGAGGGTTCCCAATGTTCCTTGTTCTCCTCACTGGAGGACAAAGATTGACCAGCATAAAGAAACCAAGGCATAGAAACCATGCCGGTGAGTACCCATGTGGAGTTTTTCATTCACCGCAAAACGTTTGAGTTTCAAGTCCGTTGGTGAGGCCGAAGTGCTAGGGGCACGCAGCTGGTTCAACTGTTGGAGCAGGCAAGTAGACAGTGGAATATATATATATATATATGTGTATATATGTACGTATATATGTATATATATATACATATATATATATACATATATATATATACATATATATATACATATATATATACATATATATAGACTATATATATTATACTCAGTCGTGGAGGCAAGGCACACGAGGGAGTAGGNTATATATACATATATATATACATATATATATACATATATATAGCTATATATAGTTATATCCCAGACAGCACGTGGACACTCTTTCAAGGCCTTGGGTTCGCGGCTGACCTTTCTGGAGCGGCGTCATTTTGACGAAGCCGAAGGGCAAAATCTCCTGGACGAGGCGGAATAATTCCTTAAAAATCTCCTAAAAATTGCCAGATTGCGGAGATTGCGGAGATTGCGGAGATTGCGGAGATTGCGAGTTAAGAATCAATTTCCTCAAAAATCTCAGTTTCACCGTTTCACCCATTTTTTTTTCCAAATCGACTCCGAATCGGCTCCGCCCACAAGGCCATTGTTGTGGGTTTGCAGCAAGCCGACTTCGCGTCGAAATTCGCAGCTGCAGCCTCCTTCACAGCGTAGCTTGGATTTCTATATTTACTGTCTGCTTTTATTGGATGGAAAGTTCAACCATCCACTTGAATTCAGTTTTCGGTGACCTGCAATGTTCTGCGTGGCATTGTTTGTAGATTGTGGCGTTACATCGAATCTTCTTCCGATGTGCGCTTGGTGACGTCGAGCTGCAGAGTCACCTTTCGAGCTGCTTGGTGAAAGACAGGAGAGTCCCAAGGCCTTAACCGTTTAAATCCAAAAACCTTCATCCTTTGTCTAGTCAAACAATTTAAGCACCAGAGCTCTTACTAGAGAAAAAAGGAGTTGGTAATAGAAAACAAATGGAAAATCTGTGCAAATGTCCGTGATGGAAAAAGGCACGAAAGTCGGAGAAGGTGAAAACAGACTTCAAGTTTAATTTTTTTGCATTTGCACATCATTCATGTTGGTAAACGTTACAAAGACATTTTTAGATAGATTTGAATGATCAAAGGCAACACTGAAGCTATTAAGCTTGGAAATTCCTGTGTTGTTCGTACATTCCAGTCAATTTCGTAAATGAAATACTGTATAGATTTATTACAAATATATACACCATGTATATCTATGAACACCTATGTATATCAATATGTAAATCTATGTGGACACAACCAATGTTTTTTCGTCAGGTCGCATGTGATGTGTGTATGATCGACAGCTCCACAGCTAGACTGCTGGAACTGGTTACGACGTCGAAGTCGTGTGCGAAGTCCGTGCTGAGTCTCTTCAAGACAACCACGTCTCAGGTGAAGTCTGACAAATTTTCGAGTCACATAGAAAAACCATTTGACTTAGACCTTTGACATTGCACATTAGGCATGTGACAGAGAAGTAGTTCAAGTAGTTAAGCAGATTTAAGTAACTCCTGTGTAGAATGCGCCAGGGCACGCAATTGCTGCGGCAAGCCATTTTGCAACCCTGTGCCAAGCTCTCCGAGATTCAAAAGCGTCACAGTGCTGTGGAGGTGCCGCGCTGTGAACGTATCGTTTCAAGATCTTTCAAGATCTTCATTCACAATCTGTTCGATTTACTATGCCTTTACTCGCTGACAGTTCTGATTCCGATTCTCGAAGAAAACTTACAATTCTATACAATCTCACATGCTATCGAGGTTTTGCTGGAAGGCGAATTGCTGGAACGTGTCCAACAACTGTTCCATCCCCAGTCCGAGCGCTCCTGACAAAATTTATAAGAAATCAATCTTTCCACTGTTTCCAGGCATGTTTCAACTTGTTTCAAGTTTCAACACTTGTGAAACTAGGAAGTTTCCAGGCAGTGTCACGCAGTGTCACCCAGTCATGGAAATGTCAATCTATGTCAATCTTGTAGTCTGGTCGAGTTTTGTCATCATTTTTCATTCAAGATCTCTTTAGCCAGAGGTGTATTTGTTGATTTATTTTGTTTGCTCTTGTGACTCTGTTTTACTCCTTAAGATGTCAATGAGGCTTCCAGGTGTAGGCGATTTGGACCTGCTCGTGGCGCGTTTGACCACAGAGCCCAGACAGAGAGGCATGCCATGGTACAAGGCCGCAAATGTCACAAAATGCCACAAGCAATTTCAAACATGATAGAAATATCGCTGAAAAGTGAGGCGACAGGAGAAATGACACGAAGTGGAAATCTTCACGAGCTTGGTATGTGGTGTTTTGAGTCCTTGCACGCTTCTGTTTGAATCCTTCAATTCCAAACGCAACTTTTCCATGGAATCGTTCCAAAACTTTAACGTTAGTATACGTCAGTCCTGTTGTCGTCACTGGTCACGTTTCGTTTCTTCGTTTGAAGGTGGCCGTGCGAACAGCACTTCGACTCCGCCAAGCCTTGTCAGCTTTGCCGCATTTGGCCGATGCACTGAGAATCCAGGACTGGGCCCTCTCTCCAATCGAAAAAAAAACTAAAACGCAATCCAGAAGAAAGCAAAGGTAGAAAAAGGAAAGACAGTTGAAACGTGGCAATTTTGAGACATAAGATGATTTCAGTATGATTTCACTGATGCATGTTATGTTGATGTCAGTTGTAGGTCAGTACCAAGATGTGTGTCCTATGGTCGTTGTAATACATTTGTAGCATGTGCAGAAGTAGCCATCTTAGGTGCTATGGTAGGTATTGCGCAGTGCTGTGTAGCTTGAGGAGTGTTGGATGTGAATTTACCAACCCATTGCATGTTGTTATAGTTGTGGTTATAGTTGTGTCTAGTTGTGTCTTATCGTGTCAATCGGATTGCAGATAATGACTCAATAATGACTTATAATGGCTTTATAAATTCAAATTATGTCAAGGGAGAAAGGCTCTCAGACGTGCAGGCGGATGGAAGGCCCTCACAGATCCTGGAGCTCTGCGACGTTCTGAGCCATCCGAGCTTCAACGAACAACTGCAGGCAAGGATGGCATGGCACACCTTTAGAGCCATGTTATCTCTCTCTTTTTTAAAATATGTTTCGAATTATTTTGAACATCTCCAATTTCAGAATTCGAGATGTGCTTTTAATCTTAGGAGTCATTTTAAGTTTTCTACTTTTTAGTCCTTTGCAAGGCTCTGGTTCTTGATCTCTTGAGCCCCCTTTAGGCTGTTGAACCAACAGATCCACAGATCCAATATCAGACTCAAGCAAGATGCAGTTTTTGTAAGCTCTATGACATTGCTACTTGCATTTGATATGGACTTGCATTTTTTCCAGGATGGTGGGCTGATTTCAGGAATTTGTTTCAAGGATTTTCATTTTCAAAATTTCAGTTGCATCTGAGGAGTTGGATCGGGTTCTTGACAATACGCCACCGGGACGGGGCTCCATGGCGTCACTTGGTTGAGGTTTTCAGTTGTCACAGAGCACCGTAGAGTTTTGAATTCATTTGAATTAAAAAACACCTCACATGTTTTTCCACGATTTGATTAAAATTTAAGGCATGCTGCTGTGATGTATGCAGTCAAGCCCAATGTCAATGCCTTGAGCCCAGACGCAGAGTAAAAGGATTTTGGAGCATTGTTAGAGCAGATTTCAAAGTGCACAAATGTATATACATGTGCAGATGTATGATGATATTTTTTTTTACAAATACCGAGATATACATATATATGTACATATGGTGATATATATAGTATGTGATATATGATATACGGTAGATAACATAGAATGTACTTAATGTATAATAATATGTATATCTATAAACATGTATATGCAATGTATGCTACGTAAAGTACAATCCATGCAATATACAATATGTAACACAATAGTACAATCTATTTGTATTTGTTCTTTGTTCGAATTTGTTTCTGGTGAATGTTGGTTTTAAATGCGAGGCTCTGCTGGACGTTGCCAGGCAGCGAATGGTCGACGGCGAGGGCTGTGGTTTGGGACACTGCAGGGTGTGAGAGTCCATTGCAAAGAGTAAACATGGAGTAAAGACACCCCAAAAAATGACAGTGGAAAAAGGATTAAAAGTAAATTAAAAAGTAAATCAAAAGGATTCAAAGAATTTGCACCTTTCTTCAGTGATTTTTTGTAGGAACATTTTGTTTAGGAAAGATTTATGTAGATTTATGAAGAATTTGTGAAAAAAACAACCTAAAACGTTTTTCTGCACTTCCTAAAAAACCCGTTCTCAGGCAGACATGGAACGAAGCCTTGGAGCAAATTCACGCGCTGCACGCGAAGTTGACTTCGAAGTACCCGGACTCCGAAACCGCGAAAACGGAATCCGTTTCAAAAAACATAAGAAAACCACAACAACACATTTCAACACGACATGACATGTGAAATGAAAGCGTTAAAAGAAATTGAAATGAAGTGCAAAGACAAATCTTCAAAACACATGCAGTCATGCAGTCATCACAATGTGCCTGAAGGACTTAAACTTGCGTCTTGAATTTGCTGAGAAGAAAGGACAGGTGGACAAGATGGACAAGATGGACAAGATGGACAAGCGCAGAGTGACAGTCTTTCACGCTCTTGAGATGTCTTTTCTGTGAGCCTTTTGTTTGTTCTTTCCGTCGCGTTCTAGCATGTTTATATCGTCAGACACTTTTCTTCCTAGGCATATCATACCATCATCATGCCACCACGCCATTTGCCAGTTGTCTTCGATTCTCCTAAATCAAGTCTGACTCAGCTGCGACTCGAAACCTCGAAACTCACAAACTCAGAGGATGGTATCTCTCCCACGAGAAATCGAAAGCTGTCTGGTGCCCGAGTTTTGGCCGAGTTTTTTTGGAAAAAAAACGGCTCCACGTTTTGCGCCGTGGAGCCGTGTGGAGCCGTGGAGAATGTGGCAAAAGTGCACAGCAAAAAAATCCCACAGCATTTGCTTCATGTCGCTGCGAGGCGCCCGAGTTGCTTCAGACGATGCCCAGAGGAACGCACGGAGCCTCGGGATCCACAGCCGGTCACAGTCTGACAGTCCACCGGAAACATGGCAAGGGGCACTTTTTATGTACTTTTTCGACTTTTATATATACTTTTATCACTTTTTACACATAATGAGAACTAGCATTTTGTCAACACTTTCTGATGTAAAATTGAATTGAATGTGAATGATTGAATCTTGGCATGTTTTTTTTTTAATGCGTTGAGAAAGGATTAAATCAGACACGGTCCACGGTGCCCAGACACGGTCGCCGGTGAGGCGCTTCAGCAGCAGCACCCGAGAGCTCAACAGCGAAAACTTCAAACTGCGCCAGGCGTTTTTTCGTGCAAACATCGTCACAATACTAAGCCACATGAAGGACATGGGGCCCACATGTGTATCACACAAGCCTCACATGTATCACATGTGTCAAGCCACATCTGCCACACGCAGGACAGTAGGACAGTTGCATTGCATGACGGCATGGTTGACATCCGTAGCGTCGTTGCGCATTTTTTCTCCAAATTGAAGCATACATTTTGGTACAATCACTTTACACACTTACACAATGCTACACAGTGTCACACCTTTCTTAGTGGAAAAGGCTCAGTGTTTTATCAAGAAATGTCAGAAAGCCGGCGGGAGGTACGGTGAGAGGGGTGAGAGAAATTCGTTGGGGAAAAGGGCAAGCGAGAATCTCGTAAGGCAGAGAGCGAGATTCTGCGACGCAACGTGGAGGCAGCTGGGCTTCATCTTTTTTTTGACGCTTTCCATGAGTCTGAGGATCGAGGTGGTCAGATGTAAGGCTCCGTTAGTCTTGATCCACTCTTCTGTTTGAACTTACGACATAAGGCTGTAAGGCCGTAAGTAGTATTAAATACTAAATATAGCTTTTGTTTTTTCTTTTTTGCCTTCCAGCTTCCGTCTGACAAGATCCCCGAATTCAAACTGATTCAAACTTCTCCAGGTTTTGGCCGAACTCTTTGGAAAGTTGCGTTCTGAAGCCGTCCAGCTGCATGCTGCAGCCCAGGCTGAAATGGGTAACCGAAAACAGTGAAATTGAAATTCGTGTGTAAATTTAGAAGAGCAATTCCATGGACAGATGAGAACCTGGATATCCAATGATACAAAGGGAAATCTCTAACAGGTAAAGCAAACAACTGTGATATGCCAGTGGTGATTCCAAGCGGCTTTCTGAAGGTTGGAAATCAAAATTTTCTGCAAAAGTGGACAGAAAGATTTCCAGCATCAAGGCTGTGGGCTTCCTGGATGTGATGTGTGCTTTTGCCGGCTATGCTCGAGCCACTGGTGCAGTGAAACCAGAGCTCACAGAGGAGATTTTTTTGGATGATTTTTCGAAGATTTTCGATTTCCGAGCCATTTTCGGTTTCTCAGTTTTTCTCAACTTTTTGTCATTTTTCTTTCAACATGGGTTACAGTTACGGTACTAGCTTCATAGCATTTCTGAATCATTCTTTTTGTCGAAAGATTTGCAATTTCGGAGACATTTTCAAAAATTCAGGATCCGACTGCACCTTTGGCCATCAAGGCTGGACAGAGTGCATCTAAAATTCGGTCGGGATTCGGTGTCAGATTCAGAAAGAATCGAAACGAAACCGCAAGACGTCATGTAACATGTAATTGAATGTCATTGAATGTGACTCTAGGCGGGACGTCATCCTACATTGGATGCAATTCTCGCAGAGTCTGGGCAACACTTCGAGCCTGTCGACTTCTTCTTAGACGACTCCTGCTACTTTCAAATTGTCACAGGACACAATGGATTCTCGGCAAAATGTCAGATGATTTGCTTCAATTTTTTTTCATGCAGAATGAAACTTCACGTTTCACAAATCTTAAACACTTCGTAGCGTTGGCATTCCGAAGCAGGTGGAGGAAAGTCTACGTATTTGCAGACATTGGCGCAGCTGGTTATCCTGGCTCAGATCGGATGTTTCCTTCCAGCACATCAGGCCTCTCTGCGAGTGATGCCCTCAGAGGTCGCCAAAAGCGTGACAAGCTCGTACAAGCTCGTACAAGCTCGTACAAGCTCGTTAGAAAACTGCAGTTGCACGGGTTGGCAGGTCTCTTCATCGTTGTTTACTCGGATGGGCACAAGTGACTCCATCGAAGCAAGTGCTTCCTCCTTCTTCATGGAGATGAAGGCATAAAAGTTCTGAAAGAATTGTGGACATGGTCACTGGTACCTTCCACATGAAAAGGAAGTCTGTGAAAGCTATTGAAACGGGTACTGGGTACCGTAAATGTATGTATACACTGTACACTTATATAGTCATATAGTGTTCGATTCATATGGTGGAAGCGAAGTACCATAGTATCTTACCTTATTTTCCAGATTTTGCAAAGCTGAAGCGTATCCATACATTTTATGAATTGGATTTTGCTTTTTTGGATTTTGCTTTGTTCCGCGAGAGGAAGCATCTCACATTCTGACAAGTGTGGCGTCAGACAGTCTGATACTGATTGATGCTCGGCATGTTGAGGAAGATTGCCAGAAAGTCTGTCTCATGTTGACATTTTGCAAGAATGCGTTTATAGTTCCAATTTTTCTGGTACAATGTTATTGAAGGTATTTGAGAAATTTGCAATACTTTGTGAGACTTTGTATTCTTTAATTCATGGCCTTTCAGAGACACAGCATAGGATTGATAGGGCATAGGGAGTCCATGACATCATCCAGCAACTTCGTTGATTCAACTCAGGACGAGTTGGGTCGCGGCACTGCTCATGTGGCTCGTTCAGCACGCAGTGCAGTTCTCACCTTTTTACCTTTCTTTTAAATCCCTTTTTACATCTTTTTACTTTGTTTTTGATTTGGAGAACTTGAGGGCATTGTGATGTGTTCCTATTTTGAGGATGCTAGGGTGGGCTACCGTGTGGCATTTGAAAAGTAAAAGGGCAAAGCTGTTGGTCGGATGCCGTGGGTACGGAGAATTATGAATGATCCAATTCCGACACGGTAAGTTGGAATCAAGAATAAACTGTCTTGCAATGTCTCTCTGTTTTTGCATTGAAAACAGTTTTGACCTTGTTTCGTGTCTGTTTCTTAGGCTGATGGTCTAGCGATCTGCTGGGCTGTTTGTGAGAAGCTGCTGGACCTGAACGTAAGGCACTGCAGCTCCATCCGACAAACGTCACATGGAAAATCACTAAGACCGCGGTCAAAACGGAGTCACCCGGGCAAGAAAGTCGGCATATCTCGGCATCTCCTAAGCAACAACACAGTCTAAATATGGCCGAGCTGGGCTTAGTGGACTGAAAACAATCCCAACACTCAAACAATACATACTGCGGACAGCTTGTAAGTGATGCACGCACAGCAGCTGCAGTGCGGCGCACCACGGTACTCAAACAATACATAAACATTCCTTCTAGGAACCATAATAATGGTGTATATACATCCCATAATAAACCCTAACAGCAACATAACATACACATCATTACACAACCTCATCCATAAGCATTATGACGATGGATGCAGTCTGCTCTCATGCTGGCTTGTCATGATACTGATAATGGATGAGGTCTGGTGTTATGCTGGCGTTTGCGACCTTCGTCTCACTACGGCTGACCCAGCCCGGAGTCCCTCATTTTGTTGTTGTGGTTTGTTGTTTAAAATGAAACCTAGGGCTTGTTTGCCGGTAACAGCTGTCATGCCTTTATTACTTTGCCGTTCCGCACAAGGAGTTGTTGATAGGTGTGTATAGTGTTTTTCTCAATATTTCTGTAATTAATTAAAAGTGATAGGCGCAGTAATTAACGTTATTTGTGGTAGGTTAGTTTCTAAGACTTGATTGTAATCATTTCGATTTTTCTTTTTACTGTGTTCTTTGCTACGCCCTAACACTTCTTATATTCTTTATCATCACCATGAATTTCAACAGCATAACATTTAGGACGCACTCCTATAAATCCGGCCACTATTTTTCCATC
>DF239960.1:54551-85950 GCA_000507305.1 Breviolum minutum Mf 1.05b.01 | reverse complement strand
ACAACATGAAATGGATGGAAAAATAAGAAGGTGTTGGGTAAATTTAAGGATGAAATTGATGGAAAAATAGTGGCCGGATTTATAGGAGTGCGTCCTAAATGTTATGCTGTTGAAATTCATGGTGATGATAAAGAATATAAGAAGTGTTAGGGCGTAGCAAAGAACACAGTAAAAAGAAAAATCGAAATGATTACAATCAAGTCTTAGAAACTAACCTACCACAAATAACGTTAATTACTGCGCCTATCACTTTTAATTAATTACAGAAATATTGAGAAAAACACTATACACACCTATCAACAACTCCTTGTGCGGAACGGCAAAGTAATAAAGGCATGACAGCTGTTACCGGCAAACAAGCCCTAGGTTTCATTTTAAACAACAAACCACAACAACAAAATGAGGGACTCCGGGCTGGGTCAGCCGTAGTGAGACGAAGGTCGCAAACGCCAGCATAACACCAGACCTCATCCATTATCAGTATCATGACAAGCCAGCATGAGAGCAGACTGCATCCATTGTCATAATGCTTATGGATGAGGTTGTGTAATGATGTGTATGTTATGTTGCTGTTAGGGTTTATTATGGGATGTATATACACCATTATTATGGTTCCTAGAAGGAATGTATATGTATTTTTCACCCTCTATGATGCTACAGCTGCTACAGAGGATTGAAATTGGACACTATAAGACTGTAGAAGAATGATTCACCCTGGACCGTGAGCTGTGGCAGGTACTCTGCTTTGCTTCTCTTGTTGATTCTGTTGACAATTATCTTTGCTCTTTGGATATCTTTCCAGGTGTCTTTTTGCGACTCATTATTTCGAACTATGTCGTCTGCAAGTCCCAAGCTGAGTCTTTTGATGGCAGGCTGTGACATGTGACACGTTGCCAAAGAGAGACTTCGCATCCAGCTTCCGTCAGAATTTGGCGTCGATTCGATTTCCGTTCAATTTTTCAAAGTGTATTCAAATTGACTTGTTTTACTTGAGTGTGGGTCATCTCCCGAACAACCAACGTCAACCGGTCAACCCATCTCAATCTCAACAGACAAACGAGGTTCGATATCCAGGTCTGCGCAACATGCATTTGGAGATTGAAGCTGAGCATGGTGAAGGAGGAGAAGGAGCGGAAGGAGCTGAGAAAGAAGCGCGTCACCGTTTCGTGGCTCAGCACATCTCTTCCCTGAAGGCATGGATCAGATCTTCACATTTGAAAAGGATTAAAATGGTACCAAACCAAACCTCCCGAGGTTGAACGTTGTGAGCCTTAAGTGATTTGATTTGATGAATTTGAAACGCTTTAAAACTTTAAATCAATTCTCTGCCATTTTGAGGCGCTTTTAAAAATAACATCCCGTGCATCGCTGCATCCCGTTCCTCCATTGTCACAGGCCTTGCAGCTGAAGGGCGAAAGTCGCTATGGCCTCAAAGCCGCCCTTTCCAATGGCATTCCAAGAGCCCGGTGGCCCAGTTGCCCAGCCAACGCAGCCAACGGTGCTATTAGTGTGCTATTGTCAAACATACTGCTATCTGTTCAGTCAATAGATGTGCAGATGAAAAATGATGAACGCACATCAAAAAGATGAAATGAAAGAGTTTTGAAGAAACGAAACTCGGAAACTCCCTCTATTTTTGATGAGTCTTGTGGATGTGTGTTGCTAGTGCAGGATCTGGTCAAACGTGCAGAGACCATGGTGCTGCAGGCCAGAAAATCTCTTGTAGTTACTTGTAGTTTCATTGTGAAATAGCGTGGCATGTTGTGTCTCATCTCGCGCCAACATGCAAGATCGCATGCGTGTCTTGCAGTTGCACATTTCATCACATTGATTGCTTCATGCGAGTCCAGTCATTAATGGAGGTTGATTCCGCGTTGCAATGCCTTTCTCTCAGAACTTTTGATACAGCGACAGAGACTTTACTGATCTCTGTTCGGTTGTTTCTCTCAGTACTGAGTAGAATGACTTGGAGGTACAGTGGCAATAATAAAATGAGTATCTACCCCAAAAAACCATTCCAATTCCACTTGGCTTTGTAACAATCGCAAGGGCCGCAAGGGAGAATTTAGTCTCTTTTGTTCCACGAGAATGCTGTGAAATACTGATCTTTCGTGATATTTCGTGATATTTTTTGGTGTTTTCCTGAAAGCAACTTTTGACTTGATGATATCTTGATTCGCAGGTGAAGATACTTGGGATGGTGCCGAGGCAAGGATGGTCGTGTGAATTCGAAGACATCATGTGGAGCTATCGAGCTACCCGTACTGCCATTTGTGGAGCTATCTTTCATTGACCCCTTGTGAAGGACGAGAGTGCCGCCCAGGTCCCAGCATAGGGCGGAAGCATGGGATGTCGACATGTTAATATCGAGGTGAGATATGGTGAGATATGGTGAGATGGTGAGATGATCTGATCTGACAAGAAGTACCCAAGAAGTACTCAATATGATGCAATGAATGAATTGTTTGACTCGTTGGCCTGCCAGGCAACTTTTCGACAGCTCCTGGCGCTAACACGAAGTTCTCCGTTCCTCGGCCAAACAGTTGCAAAATGTTGCCATATATGGAAGGAAGTTGCAGAAATTTCTTTTGAGTTTCGAAGTCGTGACAGGCCGATGCTTGCAGACATCCTGAGGCCGGGTGGAAGTTGGGCCATGTCGGGCCATGTTCATTGTGACATTCGTTGCAACACGCCCAGGGAGTTGCAAAAGCCCTGGAAGGCAAGGCATACGAAGACACATGAAAGGATATGGGCCATATAAGATGTAAGATGATGGAAGTGTTGTGCAGTTAGCAGTGCAAAACCTTTGAATGAGTCAACATTGTAGAGGCAACGTGAGGCAACATGCCGGGTTAAAGATCTTGGATTCATTGTTTGGAGCAAAGCTCGGATCAAGTTTTTGTCAATCAGATCATTTCATCATGTTTGACAAATGTGTCAATCGGATCTGATTCGTGTGCACCAAATGTCAGTGGGAGCGCACTTTTCGCAGTGCTCATGAATTCAAGGGACTGGTCAAGCGCTTTGTGCTGTCCTGATGCATGGAAGATGAATTTCTGATGTGCGCAGATTAGGAATTCATTGAATTGGACTTAGTGGCTGCCAGAATTGGGATTGCAAGGATTGGCGCCTCATGGAAATTCTGTGGGAATGTGGAAAAAGATACAGATATCAGATTCTCTTTGCAATTGCAATGCAAAACTGCAAAAAATGACAGATTGAGAGACGTTCAACATCATCATATTGGTCAAGACGACAGCTTCACGGAACGCGGGGACATACATGTACATTATATTAGAATTATGTATATGATATATTCGATTCTATTTTATTCTATTCTATTCTATTCTACGTTAAGAGGACTTTGATGACATACCCCGGATGGGAGCCTGCAGAACCCGGAAGCCTGTGAGAACATCCTTGGTTGTGGCTCAGACGGCAGTGATGGCAAAAGCAATCCAACCCAGCTTGCCCTGGCAGGTGGGTCTTGGTTGTGGAAGTGCAGATTTGTGATGCAATGTAATATGTTAATATGTCTAGCAATTCTGTGTAGTGATATGTCTATATGTGTAATAAGTGCTAGACGGAGAGAGAGAGAGAGAGGAGGGAGCGACATTCTCTATGAGAGATGAGCACATAGGAACTGAATTTGACAAGGGATGTGAGCGGCACAGATGGCGTGCTGACAAAGCAAGATGGTCCGATGCCTTATGCCCGACGCTAGGCAGAGGCCCACTGGCACAGTCAGCTTCATCAGCGGCCCAGCACCTCGTACCACAAGTCAAAGCGTCCACTTCGGTGAAATTTTTGTCTATTTTTCTCATAACGTCCCTGATTCCAGAAATTCCAAGGCTTCGAGAAGCGAAGGCCTTCTCCGTCTTTTCAGTATTCGATGTTTCTCTTAAAGTGAAGACCGAAGACGCACACATAGCAAAACATGCACATTTAAAGCGCTTAGTCACTTAGAATATCAGTCACATTTTTGGCATGGCATTTCTTGGGGGCTCGGTTTCCATGGTCCAATTTGTTTGGGCAGGCACTCCAGGTGCAGGGCCTTCCAGACTGCAGTGACCATGGTGCGCCACAGTGGTCTCAGAACAAACGAATCTTCACAATCTTCACAATCTTCACATCCAGGTTGGGTTGTGGTTGCCAGCTGCTGTAAAAAAGGCACGGCTTAAGTGCAAGTTTCTTGTTTGTGTCACTTTTGTCCTCGTTTTCTGAGCCCATGTTTTGTATTCACACAGATTTCATTGGGACTTTCTACCTCTCTCTCTCTCAGAATTTTGTTTGGATTCTTTGATCCGGTTTCTGGAATCGCATAACTTTGGGAGCCGACGTGTTGGATCGGTGAATCCGGTGGGTCGACGGATCCGATGTGAAGGCAGGCTCAAGACCATCCCGATCCTTCAGAATGCACAGTGTGGCTATGCAGGAACATTTGAAACAGCATTGCGTCGGAGCTCCACATAGATATGATTAGATATGTTCAAAGTTCAAAATGTTCAAACCTCATGAATCATGGAAACATATGGAAACATCGGGTGCGACTCCACTCGGTAGGCGATTTGATCTCAAAGTCTTGTTGTCAAGGAGTCCAGACGTTCTGAAGTGGTGACTTTAGTCGATGGAATCTCGGCATGGAAAATTCTTTACTTGATTTTATTTGGTTCATTCATATATTCACTTTGTTTATTTTATAATTATTGCATAATCGTTTTTTTCAAGTTTTGAGTATGTTTTATTTTCTGATCATTTTGTGAATACGTTTTAAGTGTTGGATGGCGAAGAACCAGACAACCTGGAGTGCAACTCAACTCGCGAGGTAGTTTTCTCCTGTACCAGGCCAAACATCGATCTTTGTGCTGTGCTTTTCTCGTTTTTGTGTTGATTTTGTGTTTTTTGTATCGGTTCTTTCGTTTCTCTTTGTTTCGTTTGTTCCGTGTGTTTTGTGGAGACATGGATTGACAACTTGTGCTCAACTTGATCCGTGACAGGGTTTCTATGCCTTCCAGCACGCTCGCCTCGTCAATGCCAGTTTGGCGACCTAATCGGATGACTGTTCCACTGTTCCTGGTATTTTGATGTGGCATTTGATGACTATTGATCATGTGAATCATGCAAGGTTTAGAGATGATTTTCTCCAATGGCAACGTTCATATTGCAGTGATTGCACCAATCTGCTGTCTTTTTTGACCTTTTTTGTTGACATGCCCATGTGCACAACTGCGAGGAAACGAGCCTACTGGGGCAACCCATAGTTTTTTGATGCAACTGGACAGGACCGAACTCATTGAACGGACGTGACAGATTTGGCATATTTTGGCGTGTGAAAAGTGTGGGACGGATGAGATGAGTGACAACTCAATGTGCAAAGTGGTGAAAGGATCATGCGACACACCAACCCATCCCACATGGCTGTGATGTTCGTCTCTGACTCAGAAGGGACATCCCATGTACGATGCAGATGAAATTTGCCGACATTTTCTGACATCTGTAAACCCGCATCATCAGAAAAGCAGCGATTGCAACGACTATATTCTGGATGCAGATTCGCATGATTTACATTCATTTTACATGTTTTTATCACTACATTTTAAGAGACTGCCAGATGCCAGGAAGCAAAGGAGCGACTAGATACAAGACAACATAGGAACAACACAAAGACTTCCAACAGACACCCGCCAGACTCGTCGCAAACATCACAGGAAACGACTTCTCTGACGCTAAGGACAGCCCGACTGCCTCTGCAGCGCGACGGGAGAACTTGCCGCAGTGCCGCTGTGTTCTTTTTCACTCTCTTCTCCGTTTTCGATTTTTTTTGTCCTTTTCCTGTATTTTTTAAATGCATTTTCAGTGTTCGAACAACGTTTAGTTTATTCAACACATTGTCTTTCACACTTTCAGCTTTGATTACTTCTTCAACTTCTTCTTTCCGCATTGCAGTCCGTACTTGCATGGTCTTCACGAGGACCTTGAGATAAATGAAGCATCGTGACGCATCGCGTGTTGACACATCTTTTCACACATCCATGGCTATGCATTTCGTGAAGAGGTACAAGACAAATCGCCACTGCAAGCGCCTGAGTTTTGATTGAATCTTGTGAAGTTCAATTGCATGAGCAACACGCGGTCTAGTATTTGGGTACTTGTATGATGAAGGTATGTTGTACTGTGATTTTGGTTGATTTCCCATCTGACATCACTATTTTGCATCAATTTTGCAGATATGTCAGTCAATAAGAATATTCATGCAGGTTACAGAATCACAGTCATGATTGAGTCTTTTGGACTCGCTCGTTTCTTCCGGAGTGTTCGCATGTGAAAAGGTCCGGACGAACTGCATTCACAGTTCCAGAAGGGCAAAGAGGCCATGGGTCCACAGAATGTGTCTTTGCTGTATTATTTACATGAGGATATCAGAGTTCAGGCTTGCTTCATGTTGTGTATGCTCGTTGATGCATGTTTGATGATATTTGTGATATTTGATGTACGTTCCTGACTAGACGGTTAGGCCCTGGTTAGATAGGCACAGCTATTTGCGTCGTGTTTTCGATGGAAGTCCACTGGATTCGTCATGCTTCCCTCAAGCCTGAACTTGAAACTGGCAAACGTTTTCCGACAAAGGGCATACATACGACATCTTACGACCATGTAAAATACACATATTATAGTCAAGATTTATGGCACCTAACCCACCCTGTATATAACCTGTATATATACTGATGTGGACATGTCTTTAATTAGTTCCAGCCGGGTATACATGACAACCATGTATATCCCTCGGATCGTATTTGGCTCAAGAAAAACAGACATACGGTTTCTCCTTGTGAAACGCAAAACGTTGTGTTTGTGTTGTTTGTCATCATTGTGTCCCCTTTCCATCAACATATACCTTGTGATACTGTAGTTGTGTTTGGGTACCTCTGTTTAATTGGTTATCAGCCGTAGTACGCTACGAGCTTAATCAAGGGACGGTAAAGTGCTGCCTTTGGCGCACTAGGGTTTTTGGGGTCCAAACGCGAAACTGAAAGCCCGACCGTGCATGGACGTTGACGGGGAGCCTTCAGCGAGTGAACCCACGTTCACTCCTCCTGGCTCCCTGCAACGGGAAGAGGATCTACCTGTCGAACAGTCGGAGCTCCGTGACATTGATTTCGATCTTTTGGAGCAACAACAGTTTGGCAGCCAACAGCTCAACGACACCGCAAGGGAAAGTTGGGCCGATCAACAAGACCAACCGGAAGGCTTGAACCCGAACGTGGACTTGATTGATCTTGGTGGGGACGGAGCTGCCTCTGGCGCTCCTGCAGCAATCGATCCTGAACCTGTTGTGGAAGGACCTCCCAACTACAACATCTTTCACGGAGAGAGTCCTCCCCGCCTCATCGAGACCAAGCAGGAGGAGATCCCAAGTGGAGTTGCGCATAGCGCTCCGGCGATTCAACCGGTTTCTGTGAAGAAAGAAGAACCAGAAGAAGTCGAACCGGTTGATCCCATTGGAGACGTCGACTACGACCCAGACGATCTTGAACTCGACGAAGCTGCACCTGGTGAAGGTGCTGCTCCGAGCGCACCGTCAAGTGCTCCTCGGGAGGAAGAGTTCCAGAAGGTTCGTCGACGTGGCACACGGGGCGGAAGGGACGAGAAGAAAAAGTCTTTCAAGAGGCAATTTCATCAAGTCGGCCTTCCATCAGCCCATCGCTGGCTAAGAGACTACACCACCCGCAATTGTGGTGAGAGTTTTGAACTGGAGAACGTATATCTCACAGATACTCCAGACTTCACTCCGGTAGTCCGTTTTGTAGGCAACTTTGAAGAGCACGACGCTAACGCTGATCCGATCTTGGCGATCGCACGATTTCTCCGTTACTTTCCAGCTTTGAAAAGTTTCCTCAACAACCGCTGTCCAGCACTTCTCCAGCACGTGTACCAGCGCAATCGAGAGCTCTACCAAGAGCACAAAGATCGACCTTTTGGGTCCAATCCACTCGACTTCTACGAACACCCAGTTCGTGCTCGCGGTGAACCCATCAGGCCTGATCACGAGGGAGTTGGTGCCCAGTTCCATAGAAATCTTTTGGCTGGGAAATATCCAGATTTGGTTGCACATCAGGATCAACAAGTTGTGGAGGAGGGGCCGGCTTCCTCTGGTTGGCGCCCCAGTCTACGCCTTCCAGTTCAACCTAGTGAACCACCTCCTGATCGACCTCCAAATCCTCAAAGACGTTCCAACCCCATTCAGCGCATTCCATCTCCACCTAACTATCCTCCACCAAATTTTTCACCAGTTGAAGTTCGCCAATTCGAACCACCACCTCTTCCACCGCCTCCTGAGCCACCACCAGTGGATTCGCCTCTAGTCGATCGACGTGCAAAAAGGCTGCTTTTGTATGATGGCTAATAATCCCTCAGGAATAACTCCACGAAGTGACCCATCCACCCAGGATAGGAGATCTAGGTCAAGTAGAGAGAATTTAGCCCTCGTCCCCGCAGCCTCAATAGTACTGGATAGGAATAGACCTTCTAGGCCTCATCAGACCCCTGACCACCAACGTAGGAGTATAGACCACCAGCACGTATTGGGCAGTCATCACAATCCAGTAACCCTTTTAGTCAAGGGATGAACTTACCACAGGCATCATTTGTTGCAGGGGCAGCGATTCATCAAGCCCATCAAGCTTCAGCAATAGCAGTAGAGGCAGCAACTGCCGCCCAGAACCATCAAAGGGAATCCTTAGAAGCCCAGCACTTTGCTCAGCATGTTGTAGGGGTTGCCCAACAAAGGGAACCGTTGCATGAAGCTCAGATGAATCAGCTTAACTTAGAGGCCGCCCAACGACATCATGATGCCCAAGCTGAAGTCACTAGAACCCAAGAAAGGGCTAGGGAAGTTGTTCAACAGACCTTACAAAGTGCACAGCAGGCTGTAGGTAGGAGTGAACAGGAGTTGCAGCAACGTGCGCAACAGTACGTAACCGAACAAGAAAGTAGGTTAAGATCAGAGATGGAAGAACGATTCAATAGGCTTAGAGGGGAAGCTTTAGATGAAGTTGCCATTAGAGAGCGAAGAATCGCTGATTTGGAGGCACAGCTCTTAGGACAACAAGCTGCGGCAGTTTCCATTCCCAAGTCAGCCCCAGTAACTCCTAAAGCACTTCAATTCTCGCCACCTCAGACCCAGATCGTAATCCCACCTCACTTAGGAACCCCAGCCACTAACATTGTAGCCGGTAGTCCGACAAATTCCCATAATCCTTTTGCTGTTCCCATAATGGAAGTAGGGGGGCAAAACACCCCTACGCATCAGGTACCTCTTCCGCCTCCTTTAGGGCATCCTGTAGACTTCCACCCACCTGGTTTTCCAGGGGGGCAAACTCGCGGCCGGGAAATGAACCCAGCAGGTGGCTGCCAACAAGGCGCTCCATCGTCTAACCCACAAAGGATGTTAGAAGATGAACTTTTGAGGACAAGGGAATTATTCCAAAACTTTGTGACCGCCATGCAACCAATGTTAGATGTTTTAACTCCAGAGCAGAGGATGTTACTTGCTAATAGGACAGGTAACCCGGGCCCAATAGTACCACCAGTTCCCATTGCATCTGCACCAATGCAGCATAATTTGGGCAACGTAAGTGGTGCTGCCCACCATGGCGCACCTGCCCCACAACAGATTCTGCCACCTGGACTACCTCTCCCAATTGAACATGCACACGTGTTTCAACATGGACATGCTTCAGGATATGGTGGTGGGGGTTCCCCAAGTTCTTCATCTTCATCAAGTGGATCAAGCCCACCGACATCACCAGGTCGCTCGGCGGGGCAGCATTCTGCGCCCCCGAATTGTCCTAACTGTGGCGGGTTACATGACTTTGCTCAGTGTCCTTATTTAACTATGAATGTTGTAGCCGCACCCCCAAGGGATTATGCCCAGGAGGAAGAGGATACCATTCGTTTGAAAAGTTTACAGGACCTTGTCATCCCTAACCCTCCAACTGATGCCGGTCAAGCTAGGGGATATACCAATCAAGTTTCCTCGCAGTAGGCAGAGTCCAAAAGACTCCCACTAATGAAGTGTACCTCAGAAGTGTTGACCAAAACGGAAGAAGAGCTTAAGGCCGATCCTAGCTTTCCTAGGTTAGATCGTGAGTTAGCTGCCAGGATGGTCAAGACATGTAAAAAGGGTCATTTTGGGATAGTGTTTCAACAAATGGTTGAGGAAGAACGGACGTTGACTGGAGGGATGCCTTGTGGAAGGGTCATGTTAAAGAAAGTACTGTCACATTTCCAATTAGAGCGAGACCGCCTAGGAATGTTGGGTGAAAGAAATCTTTTGACCATGAAACTTGCAGGCAATTCTATTCAAGACTTAGAAAACTTCCGGGACAAATATCAATACATCCTCACTACCATTCCTACAACGGAACTCCCCAGACCTCAAACCATGTACAATCACCTCATGGATGAATTTGAGAGATCCACAGTGTTGGCCGCGAAGATCACAAAGTCTCGTGAGGCACCCGCAGGACATAGGAGGAAGACATGTGAATGGCTTTGGAAACAAGTTGAATTAGCCATCTCATTGGAACAGCAGAAGAAGAATAGGGTTGAATTCGACAAACAGTTGAAACTCAAACCACAAGTTATTACTCCTTCTACTAACGCCACCAATGTTCCTGCGAATGCTGCGCCAACAAAGGCGCCACCCACTGTGAAACCTCCCAAGCCAGACAAACCACCAAAGAAATCAAAAGAAGAGAAGAAAAGGGAGAAAGCTGAGGCTAAAGCCGTCGCTTTAGCAGCCGCCGCAAAGGCAAAGGCGAAGGCAGCAAAGGTCAAACCTCCTCCTCCGCCTAAACAACCAGGTACTCCCAGATCACTAGCAGCTAGTAAAACAGCCAACATGACTGCGGCCGAAAAGGCCAAGGTTCCATGCATGTTTTACGCATACAATTCATGCAAAGCTGCAAAGTGCGCTTTTCTTCATTCGGACTCTAACAAATACAAGGGGCCACCCCCAAGGGGTCTAAGTAAAGCTCCGACCAAGGCTTCTGCCAACATGGCTGCGTGTTTGACGGCATTTGAAGGTGCCGCTTTAGCGCACCCACCAGATGTTCCCGCTTGCGTTGCCCAACCAGAAGGTGGAAAGATTCCATGGCTTTGGGATACCGCTGCAGGTAGGCATTTGATCGGCAGACAAGCGTTAGACAGTGACATGAAACGTTGTCTTCAACCATCCCAAAATCCAGTTGCTTTCTCGACCGGAGGAGGACCTCAGCCTAGCCAAGATTCTTTAGGTTTCAAGGGTAGTGCCATCCTGCAAGATGAAGAGGTCTACGTTCTTAAGGAATGTCCTCCAGCTCAGAGCATAGGAAAGACGGTTGTTGATAAGGGCTATCTTTTTGTGTGGGATCCTCGTGAGAAGGTACCTTACCTCGTCGCACCCCAAGAACTTAAGAGGTGTAGGCTGAGAGTCCCAAGAAACGCACGAATTTGCGCTTCTAGGGTTGTCGAGTACGTTCCCCAATATGATGAGGAGATAACCCCAATCCCATATCAGAAACCCGAACGTCTCGTTCCTGTCCAACCGGTAGCCAACCCAGCTCCAACAGCTGAAGAGTCCAGAGACGAAGCCGATGATTTCTTAGCAGAATTCTCGAGGCCAGAACCTTCATCATCATCTAGGTCGTCAGGGGATAGGGGGGATCATAGATTGGTACTTAGATCCCGATTGCGGTCCTAGTGTTGCAGACCCTATGGATGTTGCTCCGCTGGAAGATGTCGTTGACTTAGCACCCCCAGAAGGTGCTGCTTCCAGCGCACCAGAGCGTAGTCATCGTTCTGACAAACACCCTCTAGATGATAAGTTACTGAAGGATCTTGCCGATGGCGACCCAACTAAAGAGAGGGAATTAAGACGGGCAGCTACAGCGCCTGAACACCTACGGTCTCATTTTCCCAAGAATCCATTTTGCAAGATCTGTAGGATCGCAAAAGATACCTCTATGAGAGTATCACGGAAGCCAGATGGGAAAGCTGATGACATGTTGGACCCACCAAAGGAACCTTTTGAACAGCTCGCCACTGATGACGTTATCCTTGCAAAAGGTGCGGAGTTTCAGGGCACTGGCCTAGGCGGTGTTAAAACCCACCATGTCGTTAGAGACTTGTATTCAGGTGCACGAGTTGCATACCCCCTTTCTAAACGTGACGCTCCAGCGCACGCCAAGAACTTCCGACACTTCGTTGGCCTTCGCGCCAACGAGCTCGCAACCAAGACCCTGATTAAGTTAGATGAAGCGGGGGAACTTGAGCAGGCGGCGCACCAAGTTGGATTCATCCCGGAGACCTCTCTCCCCAATAGATGGCCTCACAACGCTTTGTTGGAGAGGGACATCAGGGAGGAGAAGGAGTGCTGTAGATCAATCCACCTCCAATCAGGGTTACCTTATGAGTTTCATACTCATTCGTACCCATTTGCGTGCCTGTCAATGTCCGCAGATCGACCCTCCATAACAAATCCCGAAAAGACGCAATGGGAATCCATTACTAGGTCCCCTTTTGATGGTATTAGGTTGTGTTTTGGTCAGTTGATGTACTACCGTAGAAAACATCCGACCAAGAAGACCTTAGAGCCCAACATGGCGCCCGGATTGTTCATGGGGTGGAGGATTGAGTCAGGTCTTAGGTATAGGGGTGTCCTCAAAGTTCTAGATTACCAAGAATACCGTAGTAAATCAAATGCACTCGTTGTTGACGTTCCCGAACCCGAGATCTTTGTTGAGGAGGGTGAGCCAATTTTCCCATTTGCGGAAGCAAAGAGGAAGGCGTTGAGGGAGGGCAAGGCTGAAGGTGACCCACTAGAACTTAATGTGTACGATCTTAAAGAGGTACCATTTCCCGTGGACGGTAGCGATCCCGCACCTAGCACACCAGCAGGCCCTAAGTCACGTAGTGTATATATTACTGTCGAACGTATTCTCAAATTTAAAGAGACACCTGGTTGCAAAGGATGCGCAGGAACATCCCGCCTCCACACCGAGGAATGTAGGAAGAGATTTGCTGCTTTAGTTGAGGCAGAGAAAGCCGAAGCTAGGGAAAAGAGAGAAGATCCTTTGCCTGCAGAAGGAGCTGCTCCTAGCGCTCCGCCAGCTGAAGCTGACGTTCGTTTGTTCGAAGATGAACCGGAAGTTCCAGCCTCTGTAGTTTTGATCAAATCTCAGAAAGCAACATCATACAGTAACCATAGGTTAGAGTGTAGTTGCAACAAGCTCCCTCGTTTTGGTAGACCCAAATCTTTTGTTCCAGCATGCATGGCATCCAAGAGCCCACTAGGTGACTTACAACAGACAAATGATATTCCATCCAGTTCATCATCATCAAGCCAGTTCAGAGTTCCCAACAAAAGACACCGGAAACAGATGAACCAAAAGAAGGGTATTGGTCCAGACTCACCCCTTTTTGAGTTTGCTTGTGATCCTGAATCTCAGATGGGTATTACTTGTGAAAAGTATGGGATTCCCCACATTAGATTAAGTAAAGAGTTTGGTGATCTCACTGACCCCGAAGTTCAAGCTCAAGTTGATTACCAAATAGAGGCTTGCCCTAGGGCGCCTAATATGTGGGGAGCAATCCCATGTACTGCAGGTTCTGTCTGGCAAAGATTGAACGCTGCTAGGCTAGGTCCATCTTTTAGAGCATACCTTCGTAGGCAAAAGTCGCAGTCCAAGAAGTTGTTCGCCAGCTTCGCAGACAGAGCCGAACTTGTTTTATCTCGTGGAGGCACAGTGACTTTTGAGTGGCCCCGTTACAATGACGGATGGGAACGTGAAGATGTGAAAGCATTTTTCGCTAATCGCCCTGAGTTTGTAGAGGTCCTTTTTGATGGTTGTGCTGTAGGGATGAAATCCAAAGATGGTAAACCTATTAGAAAACCATGGAAGCTAATGACTACATCTTTAAGAATAAAAGCGTTCTTTGAGAACATGAAGTGTAGCCATGATCCATCAGAACATGCAAAGGCAGCTGGTTCCGAAACAGCCAGAACAGCCTTCTACCCACAAGAGATGACAGAACTAATCATTAGTGCACTTTATCTTTCGAAAGTTCAGGTACATGCGCCGGCGATGCCTTGTGTTCACCCAGCGCCAAGCCCACATCAACATCGCGAGATAGAGCAGCACTTACGACATGTATCTGCGCTCTCTGGTTTTGAAGACCTTGCCATTGCTGTCGAGTCTGATGAGCAAGCCCATAACATGGTTTCAGAGCTGCTAGACCTTGAAGCGCTCTTAGGTAATTCCATTTCTGAAGATTCAAGTGAAGTCCACGCTATGGTAACTAAACTTTTGTCAAGAGCAGAAATGCTCAATGACCCCAGAGCTTTACAAGCCATTAGGGAGGAAGCTGAAGGTTTAGTCAAAGCGGGAACATGGGATCTTGATTCAGTTCAGGAGTACCAAAACGTCAAAGATCAAGCTAGAAAATCAGGTGTGTCCGTCCACTTCGGTCAGTTAATGACCATCGCCTCGATTAAGTTCTTCGAGCTCGCACAACATCTCCAGAAGATGAAGGGTAGAATTGTCTACCGTGGCGATTGTGCGAAGGATGAGAACGGAGCTGCCGCCGTGTACCAAGAACTAGGTGCTAACCCCACCTCAGTTCAAGGTCTAAACGCATGTTTGGCCTATGGTGCACTACCTGGCAACAAGACCACCGCTGCAGACGCCATTAAGGCTTATGTGCAGGCGCTCCTCAAATCGAAGCACAAGACGTGGAGAACTTCCACCTGAGCTCCGCCCCAAATGGTGGAGACAGAAGTTCGTCAAACCTGTAGTGCTGCTAGTACGCGCACTTTACGGCCACCCAGACGCAGGTGGTTTATGGGAGGAACACCTCAAGAAAGCCTTGAAATCCTTAGGTGGTTCCGAAGTTCATGAATACCCCGGTAATTTCTACTTCAAAGACACAGGTCTTCTCTTGTCGACCTATGTGGATGATCTTACCCTAAGTGGTCCTTCTGAACAACATAAACCCTTCTGGGATAAGTTAACTTCGTTAGTGAATGTTGAACCCCCAGAACCTATCTATAGGATTCTCGGTAGAAACCACGTCAGCATTGGCCTTACAAGACAAGGTGTCTTCACAAAGGACAAGAAGCTTGTTTCCCATTCAGCTATGGCATTCGACATGTCGGACTACGCGCAGCAAACGGTAGACCTTTACAAATCCATTGCCAAAGTCGATAAACTCAAACATGCTACAACTCCTTTTATACCAGACGGTTCTATCACACCTGCCGATGAGGAAGCCAAGGGAGAACTTGCTCCAAACGCGTGTAGGATTCTCATGAAGGCATTGTGGTTAGCCCGTGCAAGGCCGGACATCATCAAACCTATTAATGACCTAGCGACTAAAGTCCAGGCATGGACCAAGGCGGAAGATAAGAAGGTTCTCAGATTAATTCAGTACATAGATGCCACCAAGCACTATCGTTTAATTGGATACATCAACGATGATCCATCTGAATTATACCTTAGTCTTTATGCAGATGCCGACTTCGCTGGAGAGAAGGAAGGAGCTAGAAGCACCTCTGGTGGGTATCTTGTCCTAAAAGGACCAAACTCACACTTCCCTCTCGCATGGCTTAGCAAGAGACAGACTTCCACCTCTAGATCCACAACTGAAAGCGAAGTCATTAGCTTGGCACATTCCGTCTTCTCAGAAGGAATTCCAGCACTAGGTTTGTGGGAGGTGCTGCTTAAGCGCGCCGTAGAATTGCAGGTGCATGAAGACAACCAGGCAACAATCCTAGTCGTCCGCAAAGGGTTTTCCCCAAAGCTCAGACATATATCTCGCACTCATAAAGTGAACCTGAGTAGCCTGAGCGAAGCGATGTCAGAATCAAACATCGACCTCCGGTACGTTGACACTAGTGAGCAAGCGGCTGATATCTTTACCAAGGCTTTGCCACCCCACAAGTGGACGGCAGCTTTGGCATTATTAGGAATCCGTACAGAACTTCCTAGTCAGCTAGAAAAGGCTTGACTCATTTTCTGACATTGTGTAGATGTTTCCACATTGGAGCTGCTTTAGCGCTCCTGTACAGTTTAGATACCGGTTGAAGCGGTGAGGGGGGAGTCAAGATTTATGGCACCTAACCCACCCTGTATATAACCTGTATATATACTGAAGTGGACATGTCTTTAATTAGTTCCAGCCGGGTATACATGACAACCATGTATATCCCTCGGATCGTATTTGGCTCAAGAAAAACAGACATACGGTTTTTCCTTGTGAAACGCAAAACGTTGTGTTTGTGTTGTTTGTCATCATTGTGTCCCCTTTCCATCAACATATACCTTGTGATACTGTAGTTGTGTTTGGGTACCTCTGTTTAATTATTATATATATTATACATATATACGGAAGATGCAAAGACGATATCAGTATAAGTAATAAAACATATAATGAAACAATGAGCTAGATTAGTTTCCATTTTTTGCATTCAGCCCTTGGGCCATCTTTGCATTTCTTTGTTTGCACCCGTGAGGCCTGTGATGTTTTTGGATTTGCCTGGAGGGAATCACCTTCTCACGAAGCTGACGATCTCATTGCGACCTATGCGTGCGGTTCACAAGTCGAGAGAAATGTGTTCCAAAAAAGTTGCAAATTTGTCATTTCGGACCCCCGGTTCTCGTCTTGTGCAGGCGAAAGGCACAGGCGACAAACCGGGCGGTCCGCATTGCGTCCAAAGACAAAGATTTGCTTCAGCTGGTGAGCAGCGATCAGGTGAGGAAAGTCACCATTGAACCAGAATATCAGTGCAACAATCAAACTATTGGCTCTCTGCCAAAGGCGAAACTCGAAATCAACTGCAGAATTTTGAAATCTTGACTCGACCAAAATCCCGCTTGTTTGGATTCTAGCATTGCCATGAGAGTCTGATGAACGAACATGAACATGACCAGTCATGACACAACGAACAGAAATCAAAATGCATTACACAGCACACACAGGGCAGTCTACCGGTGGAAATCCAGTTGCAGTGGTTGCAGGTGACTCTCGTATCCGTTGATGGACGCCGGTGGAAATCCACGGGCGAAACTGAGGACGGGAAGAAGTTCTGCAAGACATCGACTTGTTACGAAGAAAATGGAAGAGTTGAAGAGACACAGAAAAGGTATTGCATGAATTTGCATGAGGCGTTTAGGAAGTATTTGGGAAGCATTATAGCTCATTACTCATTACTTGCTTTCACACTTTTGACATTTTCATTTCCTCTATTTCTCATTTGTCGTCTGCGATACGTTCTTGTGTTTCCCAAGTTTTATGCTTCATGCGGCGAGGTCTGGAACAAGTGGGGTGTTAGACCCGATCAGATGGGGTACTTAATCGCGATGAGTGCTGATCCCAGATTCAACCAGCTGACCCAGCTCACCGAATGAAAAAGACCGGGAGACCCATCGAGACCCCACCTTTGGTACCAGCAAAAGGAGGTAAAGAGGATTAAAGATTTAAATGTACCAACACATGTGGAAGCGAAACATGTCTGGAACAAATCCAAACACGGATTGAAGCAATGACTGGAACTCTTGACATGTCATGAAAGTGACTCCGTGTCGCTCAGTGGGAGATACTGCAGATGTGATTCCCGGCGTCCTGTCCTCAAAATCCTCAAATTCGAAGTTCTCGGAGAGTTTTAAGTTCTACCGATATTTACGACTTGGTGCTTGATGCCACGGTTGGATCATGGGATGCTGTGTGGGGTGGGTGCTTTGGGTCAGGGAGGTGCTTGGTGCCGTGGATTCTTGGGTCCTCTTAGGGGTGGGTGCCGCCTTGACACAAAGAGAAAAGGAATTTGGCTGCCACAAATCAATTCGGTGGCGCAAATCGGGGACACAAAGCAAAGCTGCTGTTGGTGGAGCTTGTTCTGATTGTGATGAAAGGAGACGGCCCCGCGAACATTCAAGGAATTTAACAAAAAAGTATATCTCGACATTCGTTATCTGTTGCAGGAAACCACAGAAAAGAACAAAAAACGAAGATATCACAAAGTGTTTGATTTGACTTTGACCATGATCTGTGACAATTTGCACCGGTTTCCCACTGTTGGAGCGCGAATTTAAAATCCTTTCACTTGTTTGGGTTGCAGTCTAACACCATTGACACAGACGTGTGCTAAGGTACCAAGTGCTGTATTGGTGTGCTGTAGATGTTCTTGGAAGTTGAAATCAAACTTCGTATCTGGTGTCTATGCGGGTGTAATTTTTTCCCCAACAGCAATAGCTTTGGGGTCTTCAGCCATAGGCAAGGTTTGGGGGCAGAATCGCTTTCGGACTCTCTATGGTTCTGGGGCAGATCCGTCTTGGGCTGCCCAAAAGGTTCCGCGGAAGGTTCCACCAATTCCGTTGCAGTTCCAGCAAGGTTTCAACCGTGGTGTCTCTGGTCCTCTGGGGCAGACCGGTCTTGGGCTGTCAAAAGGTTCCGCGTTCTCACGTCTCACTCATACGCCTCCGGTCCGCAGAAAACGACCCATCATGTCTTTGCTGTTGGGGTATTCTTTGGGCTTATTTAATGGAATCATACGCAATAATGTTTCATTATTTTATAGCTAATTGAAACGTGTTTCCAGCTCGGTCGAGTTGTTCTCCAGCAGTGGCTATAGGGGTTCTTACTTCTAGTCAGGGCATGTAGCTGCAACTTTTCTGGGAAGTGTCGTGGTGCCACGGATGCCATCACTGGGTGCTGTGTTTGAGTTTGGGTGGCGGATGACATCTTGGGGTGTTGGGGTGCCACGGCTGGGTGTGCTGTGTCTTTCGAGTCTTTCGAAAAACAAAGAACCGATTAATGTATGTGGGATCGATGCTATATTTTCATCTGATTTCTGTGGATTTGAGTGGATCAGAATCATCCATCATCGAGATGCGGAGTCACAAAGGTGCCAGGCATTGGCCCGACCAGAGGAGCTGCTTTGCTTCGGCTGGGAGTCTCAATATGAACATCTTCTGACGGATATCGTATTTTCTCTAAAATTTTAGGGAGTTTTTTGACCAAGTTTTCCTCAGGCGCTACAATGATCTCTTCAGCATTGTCAAGGCCGCGAAGGCCACAGGGCACCCAAGGCACCAGATCCATGGCACCGAAAACTTGTGATTTTTGTAGACAGGAAGGATCACTGGACGTTCCGGGCATCACCAGCAAGTTGCAGCAAAATATAGTCCAGTGCCCGCCAAGCTGATCACGAGTTCACATGGTTTGAGCTTTCAATGATTTCAAGAGAGATCAAGTGATGTTATCCTGAGTTTGATCCGTGAAAAAATTATTGTACTTTCTTCCCGCGCTTCCAGAGCATGGAAAGCTTCATTGCAAAGAGAAGCATTAGTGATCATGATGTCCGATGATATTTGATGATGCCTGATGTATGTGCAGATGGATGAAAAGATGATGAACACAAACAAAGATAAATGTTAATGTCCGGGTTTTAGATTGGAGTATATCTTCATGACACATTGCAACATAGTCTGTGACCGACGTCTAACGGTCTAACGGAGTTAAGAGGTATCAAAACAACTTCGATACCGTTGATAAACGTTGATACCCTCCGTTGTTTCCGGTCCCAAAAAACATCCAAAAGTCGAAGGTACGGCGACCAAGCCTTGGACCTCTACGAGAAGGCGAGCCTTGGAAATACAGAGTCCGCGCACAGGAGACATCTTAGCGACTTGTACACAATATTTTTACTATCTGAGTATCTGATATGTATACGATGTGTATATGATACGACCTGTGTACATGATATGTATGCATGATATGTACACATGGTTTGCATATTCACATTTCGACAACCTTAGTCAGGTAAAACACCAATATAAATATACAGATATATGTTTTGACTCATTCGGCCCAGGTAGTGCAGCTTCAGGACGTGCCACTGGAGGTTCGACCGAACCCGCAGTGGATGTATTGCCACACATCTCGTTGCATCAAATGACTTTCTGGTACCATTTCTCACCTTTTTTCTCAATTCCTAATCCTATATTCTCAATTCTCAAGTCTTTTTTAGAACTTCTCAATGTTCACGTCAGGAAGATCCCATCCAGAAGCTCGTGGTACCTGTATGGGTCAGCCACTCGTGGTCGTGTGCGCATTCGAAGACTTTTATGCTTCACAGAACGCAGAAGTGCCGAGGATGATGCCTGGAAGAGCCGGATGCTTATCGGATACTCAGCATTTGAGGATACATGCCGATACGTGTTGATGGAAATGCTTCAAACACTATGGAGGCAATGTTGAGAAGTGGTGCGACATGCAGGCGCATCACATCACTTCGGGAAAAAGTATCAATTTGCGTAGTTTGGTCACTTCGTTGATCCATCATGATCATTCCCCAACAGCAATAGCTTTGGGGTCTTCAGCCATAGGCAAGGTTTGGGGGCAGAATCGCTTTCGGACTCTCTATGGTTCTCTGGACCAGATCCGTCTTGGGCCGCCACAAGGTTCTGCGGAAGGTGGTTCGTCAAGTTTCGTGGTGTCTCTGGTCTTCTGGGGCAGATCGGTCTTGGGCTGCCAAAAGGTTCCACGGAAGGTTTCACCAAGCTTCCACCAAGACTCTCCAAGTTTCGCATGTCTCTGGTTCTCTGGAGCAGGTCCGTCTTGGGCTTCCACAAGGTTCCGTGGAAGGTTGGCCAAGGCTCCACCAAGGTTTCACCGAGGTTCTACCAAGGTTTCATCAGGCATAGTAAAGGTCTTGGGGCAAAATGACGCGTTTGTCTTCTTGGCTCTTTGCAGCGAATGACTTTCGCCTCCCAAAAGGTACTTTGGAGTGTTCAACAAACAGTTCTTTACATTGGTCTCACAGTCTTGCCCGGTTTTTTTGGCAAATGGCTGTTGCTTCATAAAAGGTTCTGTGGAGGGTTCGCCAACTGTGCTTTACATTTATCTCCCAGTCTCCTCCTGCGGTCAAAGTTGAGTGAATTCTTGACATGGCTCACTTATACAAATCCAGTCCACAGAAAACGACCCATCATGTTGCTGCTGTTGGGGTATTCTGTGGGCATATTTTTGTTGGAAGCTTGGATGGTAATGTTTGTATATATCAATCATTCCATTATTTCCATTATTTTTTTAAAGTGCTAAAAATGCATTAAACGGAAACGTATGGTTTTTTCAATTTTGAGCCGAGCTGGAGGACTTCAAACAAGTGAAGAAGGCCTTTACGATTGGTGCCACGCCAAGAGAGAAGCCAATGGGTCCTAAACGGCAGGAGCTGCGAATTTCACTCCTAAGCCACGAAGCAAATCCTACAGACATCATATATCATTAAAGATTCCTTGATATTCATACCTGCAATAATTATAGTTTGTTTAGAAGAGTTTACCTTTTGATATGTTGGTAAATGTTCAACACGAGATTTTTGAGTTTTTCAAATCGCTTTGCCTTGTTAATCTTTGATTTGGGGGCCTAGAACTGGGCCAGGAGACTGGAGGCATCAAGGTCGTTTCAACTGTGGGAGAGTCTGAAGAGGTTCGGGGAAAATGGACGGTTTTGGGGAAGACTTAACCAAAATCATGTTCACATGCACAATGATCATCAATGACCGTGACATTTGCCAACAATTCTGAAGAAGTTGAAGGGAATGCAGAGAGTGTAAGTGCAGCCGAGATCATTCGAGTCAAGCTGTCCAAATTGTGTCAAACATTCGAAGCCCAGCATTTAGATTTTGGGTTTGCAGCTTCAGTTTACAGCTTTCCATTTTCTGCCATGAAGGTTCTGGAGGCTTTCAGATCTGTGCAGAACGAATGCTTCGCAGTATTCTTGCAGGCCAGGAAGAGCGCTTCGCTTGTAGCTTCGCCAGCGTTTCAAAATGTTTCACACGGAGTCTTTGCTTAAAAATCCAAAATTGCTAGCTCTTGTTTGCTCCATGTCTTCTACGCTGCCGGAGGTTCTTCAACTCTTGAAGTATTGAGCGTATGACAGCATGCATGTTGCATTCATACTTTTGAGTATTCTTGTCTTGATTCATGCATGCTTTGTTCACCTCATGCTCTCCAGTCCTTGCACAGCATGCATCCTCTAAATTTGATGTTCCTCTTATGACTCCTGGAGGCTGCGGACAGTGAGTGCAGGCGTGCCGACTGAGCGGAAGGGACCAAGCCGAGCCACTGCCACGCTCTAACTCCATCTCACCTTCTCTCACCACATGTCACGGCATTCGCAGGCCGCGCTACCTCTCGATTTATGGAGGCGTGGCGTCGTTTGTTTTGTTTCGGGCTTCGGGTTTCGGTTCGGTGAATGCTGTGATGTGGCATCCCGTGGCATCCCGTGGCGAGCCGTCTCCCAGGTCCAAAGCTTGATTTGGGAGGCAAAAGAAAGGCCAGACTACAGAATCTACAGATGTCCAAAAAACAAACAGTCACTACTAGTCACTACTAGTCACTACTAGTCACTACTAGTCACTACATATCACCTCAATGAGACTCATGACATCTCATGACTCTAAACTTGCTCTAAATGTTTTTCAACGTTTTTGTACTTCCAAAGTTCACATTTTCACGAAGTCTCCGACCTCATTGTATAGGTGGTGGTGGACTTCGGAGTGAATGCCGTCTGCTCAGCGTTCCCCTTCTTCGTCAGCATTTCGGGCTGATTTTTGGTGAATTTGATTGAAAGGAGGATCAGTCCTTGGTCACGCTGTGGTGCAAATTTCTGATGGATCCGACCTTCAAGAAGGACTGCACTTGGGGAAGGTGATAAAGTCTTGACAAAGGTGGAACATTTTGTAAATGTGAGATGGAAAGTCTGGAGAGTGGTTTGCTCCTAAAGTTTGGTCAAAATGTCACATAATGTCACATACGTTCTCTTTCTGGCGTCCATTCTGCGGAGGTGTACCACTGCTTCGCAGAGCTCCACCGGTCCCTGCTGCTACTGTCAGAGCCGTCCGAGTCAGGTGCCGTGTGTCAAGGCAGTTGCCCACTTGCAACCTGGCAGACTTCGTTTGCAGTTTGGAAGTTTCCAGTTGTATCCAGCTTTCTGGTTTCGTGGTTTCGTGACCTGGAATTCTTCTTTATGCCGCCTTTTCACAGGTTGAAAGCCAATTTTCATCATTTTCATCATTTTGTATATTTTGTGAGATTTACTTCATTTTCTTGTGCATCTTTTTCGCTGTTTCAAACAGGCGGGAATCTGGCAGCAGGCACCCAGCTCAATACTTTCGCTGCTCTGAAGTGCTTTGGAACGACTAAAAGCCTAGGCTTGTACTTTTTTGTGACACGAATGTGCCTTGTAAACTCTCGTAATATCTTGTCATTTATGCCTGGTATTTGTTTGTAGTTTCTTCAGTGTTGAAGCCATTTGAAGCTTTCTTTGTGTCCATTAGTTACCTTTGAAGCACGTGAATGTTGGTGAGGTTTTCAGGCTGACACCATGTCAGTGCCTCAGAAAAGCCGTGTCAGTCCAGCATCTCTGGATACGGTCGAGCAAACAAGGCTCCAAATCTTCACTAGGACAGATACAGGATGATACAGGACAAAGATTTGAATGTTAAGAAATGATCGATATAAGTTTCTAATATTTCAATCACCAATAGACAGCAGGGATAGAACCTTCCTACAGTAACAGCTCTAAAACGGGCCAGCTTTCGAAAGCACGTCACTTTTTGAACAATCCAGACATCTAATTACGCAAAATCTTGAGGCACATGGCACGCCTGTGGGTCTGGGGACCAAGTGAACTAGGTTCAGATGATGTGCAGCCTGGTTTTGATATTTCAGATAAGATTTTAATGAGAATTCAAGGTTCATTTTGATGATTCCTATGATTCAAAGTGACTTGAAATGCAATGGTTGTTCTTGCAAGGATCCCTCCTTGGATGAGAGGAAGCTGCTTGACGTTGAGGTTGGCACCACTTCGGGGAAATTCGAGTGAAACAAGTGGTACAAGTGATACTCGGTTTCCGTACTCCATGAAAAGAAGTGCATGCAAGGTAACTCGGAAGTACTTTGTGCTTCATGCTTCGTAATGTAAGTTACCATACAAGTGTGTACAAGTGGGGAACTGAGTACCGTGCATCCCAGGACGGCGGCTCGTATTCCGTGCCTGGACTGGCGGAACTTTTGCTCGGCCCCACCTGGAGGTTGCAGCGTTCTCGCCTCGTGCGGGAGCTCAACTAGGTTTTCGCATCAAAAGAGATATTCAGATGAATGTCTGACTTTGATGTTAAACTTATAGGTTTTATATTCATATGTTAGTTTTTTCCATACTATGTTCGAAAAAAAGTGAGATAAAAGCAAGTGGAAAGAAACCTGTTAAAGCCAATATTGTGACAGGCTTTTGTAAGATGACAAGCAAGAATAATATGACTAAAAGATGCTAAAAGGACTGGGAATACATGACTTTTGCATTGTCTATCTCTGCATCTGTGCCAAGGTAGACAAAGAGGCGGAAAGGCCCATCTTGGGAACTTTTGGAAAAGGTGAAAGAGTCAAGCGAGCCACATGTTTCTTTTTTCATTCGCCATAGAGAATCCAGGTTTTTTGCAGGCTTTGCTTAAAAAGAGAAATCAGTGTTGATGATGCGAAGGGAAGAAAAGCTGATGCAGTACAATGCAGACTGTTCTCGCCTTAGATTTTTTTACAGATGGTTTGCGTTTTGCCACGACTCTTGTCTTTCCGCCTACTTTCAACCCTGTTCAAGCGCAGCTGCGTTTCTTCAACGCTTGCGAATTCATCAAGGCGCTGCTGCAGTCTTCCATCTGCACGAAGCACTTCAGGAAACACCAGAGAGACGTGGAGAAACATGGAGACTTGAAAACGGAATAACGACGCGTTCAGTGAAATCTTCCCTGTCATCTTGTAGGTTAAATCTTCTTCTTCTTCCTTCTTCTTGTTCTTCTTCTTTCTTCATAATGTTATTTCAATGTTTTCGCACAGAAAGGAGTACACACACACAAGCATAGAAAGGAGTACACACACACACACACCCATGCTCAATGCTGCTCTCCTGAGCAAGTATTACACTCCAAACAGCAACCTGTTTTTGTTGACAGTCAACCTTTCCGGTGCCACGCAGAGGGGTGTGAACTTCGCATCGGGTGAGGCCAAAATTTACATTGCTAGACTTGAAACTAGGGCTTAAACTGCTGTGAAAGAACTTGTTTTTTGATTTTCAATATTTTTTGAAGCCATGCAGATTTGGAGTCAAATTATTATTTTTCGGGTTGTTTCTTCTCATCATTGTGATATTTTCATCTCTTTTTTGCTGCTTGCCTCTCTTCATGCTCTTCGTCCCCTGTGTCTTTCGTCCTCGTTTTAGCTGATGCTCCTTGATTCATCCGTTGGGAGGAGCTCCTTGGTAAGCAGACATGGGACACTGGAGCAAAAGCTGCGGACGCCCGGGCCTCACAGATTGTATTCCGTTGACTGCCTCGCCATCCTCGCCATCCTCGCCATCCTTTGACCATCTCCATACAGATCTACAGTGAACTAAGTCTAAGTGCAGTCACTCTCCTGTTGTTTCTTTCTGGTGCAAGAGAGCAGCGCTGTTGCCCTGGGGCTCCCGCTTCATTGACAGTTGTATAGTTGTGTGGTTGCATACTTCTATAGCTGGCTGTAGTGTAGAGTTGTATATTTGTATATCCACTTGTACGGTCGTATAGCTTTTCAGTTGTACAGTCGTATAATTGCGTACTTGCACGCTTGTACAGCTGTGTAGCTTTGCAGTTGTGTAGATGTATAGTTGTGTAATTGTATGGCTGTACAGATGTACAGTTGGGTATGAGACACACAACACACTCACACACACTTAAAAAGCGCACACGCTCACATACACATACAGATTTATATATTATACTATACACATACACAATTTTTACATAGACGCGCACAAACACACACCCATGTTTTGATATATGGGCAAACTTTTCCAGACATGAAGCCAGCTTTGCGGCCCAATCTGTTGTCAATGCCATGTTCAACCCCGATTTGTCAACCTTCAGCAAAAATCCTGCATGCCACATGAAAAGTCAAGCCCTGCTCAACGAAGCTTTGGATTGACTTTGCCACCCCGAACTGAATGCATCCACATCAAAAAAATACGACCAAAAACGGTGAACAACGCGCAAGTTTCTACCCGTTCTACCTTTCCTACAACCCTTTCCTTACAAGATTGACCCTTCCGAGTTTTTTTTCACGCAATGGTGACCTTCAGCGCTTCTTTTGTGCTACCACATTGGGCGCTACCTGGTTGGTCCCTTCTTTTCCACACATGGACCCTAAGAGCCCACCAAAGCCCTTGAAAACATCGCAACTTCGCAACACTTGCATTAGAGCTAATACAGCTAACTATACCATCAGGATGATAACACCTCGCCACCTGTTTGTGCGGGCAGATTTCTGAAGAGATGAATCATCAAGTTTGGAATCGGGTATTTGGAATCTCAAGAAGACTTTATGATGTTCTGTTGTGTGAATACAAACAGGTTGCCCGAGCGGTCATAAATCTTTGATTCCTGAAATATTTCGAAGTCCAATAAAATTCTTGCGATCCCGACAAACGTCATGAACTTTTGAGGACGGGATAAAGCCAATGAAGCAAAGGAAGACTCATACTCACTTAAAGGTACAGCATCACGATAACCTGAAATTGTTTTTTCCAGTATACTAAACATTGCTTTGTATGATTGAAAAGCAAGATACAACAAACTTGTAGGTCTTGCAGCAACAAAAAATTAAGAGAGGCCAGCGTCCTCACCGGCCTAAAATACAGTAAGAACACTGATTCTGAGCATTTCCCAAACCATATCTCTCCAACAGTGCTTGCTGGTTTTTGGAATGCAAATATGGAGTGCAGTTTTTTATTGCTTTATGAAATTGAAATATCACAAATTTTCATCATCATATATTTATAGGCATGAAGTCTGGATAGATCTTTTGAAATGCGTTTGTTCCGAAAGTGAACTTGTTTCGTTTAAACGCGTAAATCGATTATTTTTCATTATATATAGTAGTAACCTTTCCACAAGCAACCTTCTTTGTACAAGCTGCCTTCTTTTCAGAAAAGGTTGAACGGTAAATATTCCAATGTTCAGTTTCCTTGCGTCTCTATGTCTTTTTTTATACTTGTCTTTTTGACATTTCAAGAGCTTGAGCTGTTTCAAGTGATTTTTCTTAAAAGTAGAACTATTGCCGTCTCTTTTGTAGAGCAGCTCTACTTTTGAAGGAACCATTGTTCAATCATCAGATGCCTTTTTTTAAGTTTGTTTTTTTTTGCTTTAAGATGCAGTAGTTGTGGCAAGCTTCATTTGAAAATATGAAGTAGAACACAATAAATATTCCTTGGGTATTTTCAAAGTAACATGTGTTGAAAGCATGTGTGTCTTTTCTTCTTTTATACGGCGCCTTCTTCCTAAGGAAATTTGACTTCTATGCTTTTCAAACCATAGGTATTTCTTCTAGGTATCTAAGCGTACATCTTGATCTCCTCAAGTCTTTTCATTTCTGATTTCAAACATTGGCTTTCCTGTGCTGCTGAGATTTTTAGAATATAAATGTGTCTGTTTTTTTTCGGTGTTTTGAACGGTTCCCTGAAAAACAATCAATGTGTTTGGAGAATTCAATCTACTTTTTTGGGGATCAGGCTAAATTCAATTAAGAAAGACTCCTTCAAATATGTGCGCTAACTTAAATTTTACAAAGAAAGTGCAGCTCTACAAGGACCAGCTATGCAACAAATATATTTCCTTTGACAAAGGAATGCAGCCTGATGTGAAAAGAATGCTGTTTGCATGAGATACGGAAAACAGGAAAACTTTTGAAGAAAAGACACTACTCGAAACCGGTTTCTTTCCACGTCTTAATAAAAAACCGTCACATTTCTATAAGGCTACTTTACCTAATAAAGAGTTCCTTACTTAAAGAATGAGGGGCGGAGTTGCGAAAAGCCACTCGCAACCGCAGCAGACCGAAAAAACCCAAAAAAATCCAAAAACAAAAAAACAACAAAAAAACGCAGACTTCCAGACTATGCAAAGCCAGCTAGAGCCATGCATTTCATTCAAATCTTTGGATATTTGCTTTTTTTGTTCTGGGACTGCACAGGCAGTGGTGAATCTGGCAAGTGCTTTTATCGACAGAAAAGCCTTGAAATGCATCTTTGAAAAAGAAATGCAAAAGCAGAAGAACACTTTAAAAAATGCAAAAACGGGACACTCACAGTGCTTCTTGCCGAAGATTAAATGCAGTCTTGAAGTGAAGAAGCTCCGTTATTGCTTATTGGCAGTTGTGTCACCATGAAAAAAGCTCAGCAGATAGACATCGAGGCGTGTTCAATGATGGACTTCTATGCTGAACATTGGCAAAGGTCGTGTTAAATGTCGCTGGAGAGTCAGGGTTTCAAAATGCTTCGGATTAAACATTTGGGCGTATCTCACTTTTCTGCGCCACTGGCCGACTTGTGGCAAACAACGCCAAGCTGTTTAAGCTATCCATGTGAAATCTTAAATGCAACTAGAACAAACCTTGATTTTTGTACTTGAGTTTAAGTACTTCTTAACGATTGAAACTTGCCAAATCTCAGAACAGGAGTAGCGAAGAATCAAACCAAAGCCAGGCTAGCAAAGCTGTTGTCCGACATCGAGCTTCGTGGTATGCCAGTGAACGAGCGAAGGCCAGGTGACCGCAGGTGTCTGCAGTTGTATTCTTTCTGTTCTCAAATTCTGCTCACGTGTGCTCACGTCATATTTTGTGCGTCTGTTCATGTTACATCCGTCAAACCGTTGTCGTGGTTTCGCATCTGAACATAGCATCACTTGTCATGTCAACCCATCACTTCATGTCTCAATGGATTGAATGTTTTTATGTGCATGCAATGTGGAATGTGCGAAAGTGAGAGCTGTACCAACGGTGCAAATGGTTTGAATATTTAGTAGAACGACATGGAATGATATAGAAATTTATAGAACGTATGAATCGTATGAACATGTGAGGCTGGCTGAGATCATTCAGGAGGCAGAAAGCGCTCGGGAAACGCATCGCTTTCGATTCTGCGCCTGGGCGTCTGTCGGGTCACCTGGACACCAGAATTGGACGGCGAAAACGCCGAGACCAAGAAACTGATTTATTCTGATGCTATGTCAGCTATGTTCAAAAAAGAATCTTCTCCTTGGAAGTGAGATTCCTAGATGCACGTTTTCATCTTATTTCTCTTTGCATCATCTTTCATAAAATCATGAATTCACACGGCTTCAGCGGACGGTCGAGGTTTACATGCGCGTTTTTCTTCTCAATTGACAGTCCAAAATTGTTCGAAAAGGAGGATCTTATGAATGAGAATTTGAGAAGTTTGCTGTTTGGAGGAGGGAATTCAAAAAGGAGGTACTCCAGGCATCACCTGTTCACCAATGCTTAACCGTTGGATCCTGAGAATTTCCAAAACTCGCATTTGAAGGTTGAATTATAACTACGTATTTTTCTCAGGTGTTGCCCTTTTTTGATCGTTTAAACTGTAAACCTGTCTGCAACCTCTGAGAATCAGTCATGTGAATGTCCTGAAGTCGTCTATGTTGTCGATTTTGTTTTTCGTCCGGTCTTTTTTGCAAGGCCTCAATCATGGAGAGATGTGGAAAAGAGGCGAGAGCCGAAGAGCCGAGTCCGGTTGAAGCATAAATCTGCACAAAAAAGAAAAACGCACGAAAGAACGGTGAAAACGAATTCAATGACTTCAATGATTAAGCACGGGTTTTCAGCGTTTCTTGACAATATTTCAAACGTTTCAGTGATTTCCAGGTGTCTCTGGATGCTTTGAACCTCAACTCAGCCCATCAGCTCCGACAGTTCCTTGGGTTTTTGAAAAACATGTAATAACGGTATATAACGGTTCATAGGTGAAGAAATTGCCTACTTTTTGTCAAATGCTTGGATTGAAGAAACGGAGCCCGAGGTTATTCTTTGCAAAAGTCGGGGATGAGAAGGTGCTGAAGAGAGCAGTGTTTTTTGCTATAGCTGAGCCACACCAAGTTCTTCTCAGCACATGTTGGTGCCCAATGTTGGAATTGTTTTTAACGAATGTTTGAACCCGAGCAGCGAAAATCAGCATTCAGGAGTTCTGCGGCCTACCTCTCCCAAATGAGGAGCACACAGAGCACACAGAGCACAAGAGATGTGCCGCTCTGGAGTTTGTAGTCTGACTTTTGCACACTTCCCCGCGTCCTAGCAACCTTAGAGTTTGCTAGGAGTCGCCATGGACTCCGTGCAAGAGAGAGGAATTGCTTGACAAGAAGAAACCTGAGCACCTTGGTTTGTACGGAAAGGACAAGAAGTTCGATTTTTTTTGGAGGTTTTCTAATTCAATTCTTGAGTTTGCTCCTGAAATCCTGAATCCGAGAAACTCTCATTGCACAGCATCTTTCGAAGGGAAGAGATTTCTGCTTCAAGGCTTGAAGCTCTTTGTCGAGAGATGGGCTGCAAGGTGCCATGAAGATCTATGAAACAAAAATCAAAAATCTGTGTGTTTTTGTGTTGAAAATTGCAACAATGGTCTTACATTGTCCATGTTTTCTTGTGGCTGTCACCCACTGTCACCATACCATGATCTTCCCAGATCGCCGGGAAGAAGGAAGAGCTCATCGATCGACTGAGTGGCCTTGAGGAGCAAAGAGCTCAAAGTGGGGGCCATCCTAGAGTGTGGCAAACATAGAACAACAATCCGTTTACTGGGAACACCAAGACTTGAATTCTTAAAGTACAGGAAATGTTTAAATGTCAATAATTCATAGCCGGGCTGCATGTATTGCAATTTTCTGCCCAAATTTTCGGCAATGACTTTCTCGGCAGTCTAACTGCTGTGACAGGACCCACGACCAAAGGCACGGTTGGACGGATTCCAGTTTGGTAAACTTGGTGGATCTGATGGGTTTCCTGTTGGCACTCTCTTCTTTTATCATTCTTAGAGATGAGAGATGTAAATTGCTTTGTTCACGTCTTTTCTTCCATGTGAGAGGCAAGGAGAAGACAGATCACCATCCCTGGTCTTGGCTTTTCATCGACTGGCCAAAAAACACCATGTGGTGAGCCCCAAGCATCTTTGTATGGATTCAGACAGCCGACATCATGTGTTTTGCTGTGGACATTCCTCAGATAGCACTAGTGATTCTTTTGTTTGGTTTGGATGACAATGATGGCGATGATTTGTTGTTGTTGTTGTTGTTGGTGGTGGTGGTGGTGGTGGTTGTTGTTGTTGTTGTTGTTGTTGTTGTTGTTGTTGGTCGTCGTTGGTTGTCGTCGTTGTCGTCGTTGTCGTTGTCGTTGTCGTTGTCGTTGTCGTTGTCGTTGTCGTTGTCGTTGTCGTTGTCGTTGTTGTGGTCGTCGTTGTCGTCGTTGTCGTCGTCGTCGTCGTCGTTGTTTTG
>DF239960.1:0-51690 GCA_000507305.1 Breviolum minutum Mf 1.05b.01 | reverse complement strand
GGATTTTGGATTTTGTGACAAATTTTGGATGCTACATAAGAAAAGAAGACTGTGCACGCCGAACCGGGTCGGCGGATTTTCGTGAATCGCCACAGTATTCGGACTCCTGACTCCTTCCGCAATCTGACTTTATCTCGACTTTATCTCATTTCCTGATCATTTCTTACTTTTGATCCTCACATTTTTCAAGAAGCATTCAAAGCATTCACATTTCTGTTCCCTACATTTTTTGGATCATTTTTTTTCTAAAATGATTTTCAGGTGAAGAGAAGAGAACCCTGCCGACCTTGCTGGGTCGCTGCCGGCCCTTGCGCGGTCCTCGCCACCGGGCGCTCCGTGTGGCCGGGAACACACCCGTGCAAGGCGAAGCGCCGAAGTCGCAGAAAAGTCGTGGAGATTTTTGTTTTTATTTTGAAAATCTGAGAGAGGGACAAAGCCCTGCCATGGGGAAGTATCCAACTTTCCATTGCAAACGTCAAACTGTCAAAAAGTCGTTTTAGATGTTCAGCACCCAAAGAGCAAGAGAGAATTTGGTGCAGAGAGGCATCCTCGGCTCCGACACCTTGCTTAATTGATAAATCAAAACTTATATGAAAACAATTGCAATATATTGAAATGAACATGACGAGGGGTAGCTGCTGATGACAACAGCACATGGTCATGTACTAGCATGTGCAGACATGATTGAAATTGATGTTCAGGCAGTGCTGCCGATGTCGTGCTGAGTGCCATGGTCGGCGTCGACGAGAGCGAAGTCTTGCGACGTTTGGGATTTCAGACGGTCTTGCAGATACACGACGAACTCGTGCTCGAGGGCCCCGAAGACTCTGCAGAGGAAGCCCTGAACGAATTGATTCGAATCATGGAAAATCCTCTTCCATTTAAGTTGAAAGTGCCTTTGCTTGTGGATGCTTGCCACGTGCAGACTTGGAATGATGCCAAATGAATCGCTTAAATGATGCGTTTAAATGAATCCGATTTGAGATTCTTAGATGTTAATAGATTCAGAGAAGGAAATGGCAGAAATGGGTCGGTTGAGAGCGTAAATCCTATGCTTTCAGTTCTCCATTTTCTGATTTGCACAGGGTCCAATTATGCTGTGCAAGTTTTCTAAATCAGGCGAAATGCACCTGCGGAGAAGTTGTCCCGCGACGTAGAACTCTGGTTTGATTGCCTTCTCTTTGGAATTGTGGTTCTTGCCACAGTCTTCAAGGCTGTCTCAAGAGACCGATGTTTTCCAAATTTAGCTGAATTCAGTGTGTTGGTAGGCCCGTAGGTGGTAGGTAGGACTTGAAGTCGAATTGTGCATTGAATTACGAATAATTATGTCAGATTGGCACTCTGCGCTTTGTGAGAGATTGAGCAAAGAAACAAACGTCTGCATCAAACTTGAAGCAGCATCATTCGCCGTATTGGAAATCTTATTTCGTCAGTGCAGATACAAGCTTCAGATCAAATTTCCATGTATCGTGCCATGCAGTGCTCTCGTGACATCGGGGCGTTTGGGCGGTGAGAGGGTGCATGGCGACTTTGACAGGACGGTGCTGTCATTTTTTCGTCCAAAAAACGCAACTTCGAGTGACTGGATTCCTGGATCTGAGCCGTCGACAGGATGTCCACAACTCCAGGGCTCTCAGCTGACTTGGACACATGAGGCCCTTAGAAGATTCGGAAGCACCCTTGAAGCCTCCTGCAGAGCCGCTATAGAAATTACTGTACAATTTGAGGTGTTGCTCAGCCGTTACGAGTGACCAAGTGTCTACTGTATATAGTTTTGCTCTGAGTATAGTTGATAGATGTTGATAGAATATAATATATGTATATATGTTTGGTGTGTATATGGTCGGACTATACATATATCATAACGTGTCAGGATTCCATCACTTTTCGCAGAAATCCATTGTGAGGCATGCTCAGGGACGTCTCCAGATTATCGTGCAGTTCAGGAATTGGTGTTGAACTCAGCTTTGGATCCAAAAAGTCTTTTGCCTCGATGTTTGAGTTGTCAGGCCTACATTAATCATTCAGGAGTTCCAGTTGAGTTTGCAACTCAATTCTGAATTTTCTTTGCATTTCAATGCACATCTCACATCTATGCACATCTCACTGAATACTTAGACACGTAAGTAAGTCCCTCCGAGTGCTTTCGCCTAGAAAGTGTAATTGCAGAAGATCTTCCGTTCAGAAAATGATTCTAACAAGCGTACTAAGCCAATTACATCTGAAATTTGGGGCTGTATTCAAGTTGATAGCTAGGTGTACGCGAAGACACGCAAGAAGATAAGGAAAAGCAAAAGCACGAGTAAACTGACAAAGTGCCCATAAATCCACTGAGAATTTTTGCTCAAGTTTGTCAGAGAATCCTTCTTTTTGAGTCACGAAGACTGGCATGCAAGTTTCTACGGGTAGATGCCCAGGTTATATTGCGCTGCATACAGAGCAAGCAGCAAAATGTTTGCATATATTCGGAATGCATTCGCAATTTGCATGTTTGAAGTCCTTTTGTCCATTTACCTCTTTTTTTATCATCTCATCCAGGTCCATTTACGTTCTGATGACAGCTCAGACCCTAGAAACCCTGGAATCGCTTGCGCTTCACAGCTTCGCGGGAAAACGTTTACATTGAGGATTCCGATCATGATTTTAGATGATTTTAGATGTGGTGAAGTTTACGTTTTCTCTTTTAGGCCTTTCCTCTCATTCTGATGATGCACCAGTCCTGTGGAGCGAGTCCTTTGAGTCCCAGTCATAGCATTGAATCCTTCACTGCTTTACCTTCACAAAAAAGGCATTTCATGCTTCTCATTTGGCTTTTGCTTCTTGGCTTTCTGAGATCGAATTCGATTTTTCGAGTCACAGTCTTCGATCTCAGTGAGTTCAGGTGAGAAGCGACCGTTGCAATGTGCACTTTGGGATGCCTGCATCGTGGGACTTCCCTTGCCAAAGCCTCAGAAAAAGCCCAATGTTGAGTGACACAGTGACACAATACAGAAAGTGATAATTTTGGAGGTTTTTGGTTCATTTTGTCTGGGACAATGCTGGATTTTTACATCAGGACCTTTCATTTCTCTGCTCATTTGGAGCAGCCATTGATGTGCCTGTTCTTGGCGGCATCCATTCTGGAGTTGAGGAGGCAAAGGGGTCAGAAAATTTGGACAGCAATAGGGTGGGCAGCAATAATAGCAATAGTCTAGAGATGTCTAGAGTCTTGCCAGGTGCTCCAAAGGAGGGCTTGCTTGGGAAGTAACGTCCTCAGATGGTTTTGTTTTGTTTTCCACGAATGACTGAATACACAGTTTGGGGCTGAGACCAAGGCCAGCTTCACGTTGGACGGCAATCGCTTGCGCTTTGTGTCAGAGTATCGAGCACTGGTCACTTGAAAATGAAGGAAATGCAGTCGAGCAGAAAATCCCCAAGCTTCGACTGTGTGAATTATCCCGGTGACTGAGATTACAGAAAAACGAATCTCAGCTGATCATCGACTCACGGATGCTCCCCAATGCATCTCACGATCATCGTCATCATCGTCATCATCGTCATCACCACCGACCGCACCAGTGGAAAACAACATCCACAATCATTGATGGTTCCTTGCTCCCTCGCTTTCGTCCCCACACTCTCAAAGTGATGCGTCTGAATTTGTATGAAGTGACATTGCTTTCACGCTACTAGTAAGATGACAAACAATAAAGCATGTTTTTGCATGTTTTAGCACATCTGTGATACGTTCTATCTTTACATGCAATGTTTTGCAGTCTTTTTTGCACTCTGCTGCTATTTAGGTGATGATGTCCACCTGCGTAGCGATTCTGGCTGTAGCTTCGTCAGCAATGATCTAGTGTTTGCAGACTTTCCTTGCCATTTGTAGCGGACCGATTTTCTAGGCACAAATGATACATGCAAGTGGTACAAGCGGTACAAGTCGTACTGTAGATGTGTTGTGAAAATTGTAATATTTTGTGATTTCAAGTGTCGCATGTTTTCAGGTTGACTTCTCCTCGGTTTTTTCTCGAGCTCAAGCCAAGACAGAAGAGTGGGACACCCAAGATTATGTAAATGAATTCGTGGAATTGAAATTGAATTCAACATGAATTAATAAGAAACCTAATAAAATGCGAATTTTCCGGCAAATTCCGAGGTTCGGTTACTCTTTGATGGACGTTGGGACCGGCAGCATCATTTTCTCCAGTGGACTCGTCCGAGACACAAACTCGAGCTCTGACCCAACATGGCAGGCTTTTGACTTTAAAAACACAACGTTGTTTCAAGGTTTGCAGGCCGAGACAATCTGGCGAAGGCCAACGGGTTTAGGTTTGTGTAGGTTTACTTTTTTTAAATACTATTTCGATTTTGTTTTTTCGTTTTGTGTTTCAATTGATATTTTTGGAGATATTTTCATGATCCAACAAGAGCACAGGTCTCCGCAGGGTGATGAAGCTTTGGTACCAGCCTCAGTTGAATGTGCCGTCAACTTGGCCGGTCTACGACTCGTTTTTTTAAATGTCGCTCTGCATGACATATTGATTTTCATATTTCGACAATTCTGTAATTTGTCACTTTGGCTCCTTTGGCTCCTTCGGTTCCTTTGGCTCCTTCGGTTCCCTCACTTGTGATGTCAAGCACACGATCTCTCACGATCCTAGGCCAGTACTTTTGATCGGTTTTGTTCGAGCAGCTTTAATGTGGGGAATTGAGTGAAACTCAGTTTCCGATTTGCGCTTTGCGCTGTGCAGTGTAGAATTCTATTATTTGAGTATTTGTATGTAAATATTTGTGAAGCTCTTTGACCTACAAGTGGCCTTTGAATTCAGCTATTGCAAGTTTGAGGATTACCACGTGCCAGCTGGAGAATATGGTTCAACCCTTACAGATGATATGCGAGGGTTTTTCATTGATGCAATGTGTCCACGTTTCCTGTCAAACCTCAAGCAGGCGTATCAGAATTCGGAGATGTGAGATATAGTGAGACATATTGAGAAATGAGATGGGAGACATTCAGAAATTCAGAGATTTAGAGTGCTCGTAGCTTGCAGCTTCATGTTGTTAAGTTCTACAAGTTCTACGAAGTTGCTTCGAGGTATCCATTGGAATTTCTTCTTCACCATTGCCGTGGTGAGTTTGGTCTCCACTACCACCGACTCCTGACCAAGAATCATTCAAATTCTCAGAGTGTCTCATAGTGTCTCACTCTCCACGTGAATGAATGAATGAACCAGCCGTTGCTACCGTTGCTACCAGTCACTACCAGTCAACAGTTGTTTTGGACCTTGTTTTCTCACACACGCCACGACGCCACACATGTTCCTTTCTCATATTTCTTTCTTCTTTTCAGAAACTGTCTCTGCGTGACTTCTGACTTTAGCCTCCCCAGTAGGCTGCATTGTCCTGCGTCCAGGACTTCTCCGCAGAAGCTTCCTCTGCCAGTGCTGCACTTGTGCTTGGAGCATACCAGTCCTGGACTCAGGACAGATTTGCCACTTCGTGCTGTGAATTTGAAGCACACCAATTCATCATAATTCGTCCAATTCAAAACCATGTAATCCATTTTTATACAGCCCAAAAAGTTGGCCCAAACATGCAAGTGTGCTCCATTTACATTCCACTTACCATTTAGCCTCACATTCCCCCCCACAAATTGACAGGTTCTATCTCAGTTGGCTTGGAGGAGCTGGACTTAGATAGTTTCAATTTCAAGAGGCATAGCAAACCCATGCAAAAACATAGAAAACCCATCAAAGATCTTTTGAATTCTCGGAATATGAACATCTTCAAATTTTTTTACGAGGATCGCCAGGATCGCTATTCTGTCAACCTTGAAAGGAGCTGATTTCATCCTTCATGCAGAGCGAGTGGGACTCTTTTCTGCAAATCGAGAAGGCATTTTCAGTTCGGCAGGATATCTCGGTGTGGACGCTTAGAAGTCAGCTCCTTTGAGTGCTCATACCAGAGTACTAATAGGTATGGATAAGCGTTGGTTTTGTGATCCACTTGGGTTTTGAGTTTTGGTGAGCTTTTCATTCTCAGCTTAGGTCTTCATTGGCTCGGCGTTGCAACCGGATCCACCGTGAGGTGGCCGAGCGCTACACCGTGTGCTTGTTGGGTCGTCACGTTTCGACTTTGCATTCGACTCATCACATTTCAACATTTCGACTCTTTCGACAGGGGTTCTGCCCTTCGGTGTGTACTTCAGTCCGCTCCACAGACATCGACATGAGTTGAACGTGTCGAACGTGTCGAAAACGTGATCTTCAATGATACATTTTGATATATATATATTTTGAACCGACAAGTGCTGTCGATTTTTTTGATCGAAATTTTCCGACGGTCTGCAAGGCTCTTCCTGGTTGCAGGCCTCGGGTACGTGACGAACCTGCTGCTTTCTCACGCAAGCCTGGAGGCGTCTAAAACTTAGTGAAAAGTCAAAGAATGCAATTTATGATTTTATGAATTTATGACATTGCATTGCAAAAACTTGACGCCAAACCCTCTTCAATGTGGCAAAAGCACATTGCTCTCAAACATCATCTTTTCGGGTTAAAATGTGCAAATTTTGAAAGAACATGGAGATGAGAAAAGCATATAAAAGCAATGACAAGCAGCAAATAGTCAGGGGCTTGAGACATCGTGAGACATTTGATGTCAGTTCCACATGTTCATGCAATCCAAAAACCGCAAGGTCCAGAAGAATGTCGCTCGCCAAGATCCAGTATGGATGTGCTGAGACAAATTGAGCATTTAGAAGTTTCAAGTTGAGCAGCGAGCCGTGGTCTTTTCGAGAGCCGGTTTTTGGGAAACTCTCGACATTTTTGGGAAGATCTTAAAATTTTCATGGGCACTGGGACATCATGGGACACCACCGACACATTGAGGTGCAACCTGCCCTACGTGCTCTTCATCCTTTCGCTAAACTGCTGGGTGTCCACTACTCAGTGACTCGGGTGATAGTATGAAGATGTCGGATGCCAGAAGGCTATGCAGATGAACTATGATGAAGTATGATGAAATATGATTTTGCTCCAAACATGCTAGCAGTTTTAACATGCAATTTGTAAACAGACTGAGTTTTCGTGGGCCGCCAGGCTGGCACTATTAGCATGCGTGGACCTCCTGGCTGGAAGACCGAGGCTCCGAGACACGGCATGTCGCGGATTTTGCGTTTGTGTTTGCTTTGCAAGATGCATGGAATTTTTTTGTCAATATGCATCAACATGCACATATCATATCATGTTCATCTATATGCATGAATGTGCATCGATATTCATTCTGCAAGGCACTAAGATGCAAGATCAAGATGAAATACAATCGCCAAAAGAAGTTGTGACGCCATGTAAGATACCTTGTGACTACCTGTCAAGTACGACATGTGGACCAAATTCTAATGATATATATATATATACACGTACATAACATATATTATACACATCTTGTTTAGACATGACCAAAGACTATCTGCTTTATTGATGATTATGAGTAAACTATTATTTTACGACAAAAAACAATTAATCAGTTATAATATATGAAATGATATATGGTGATGGACTTTGTCGATATTGTGGACTTTGGCCATGAGGACGCCCATGTCTCCAAGCTTGGCCGGAGCCACGAGCTGAGACGACAGAGACGACTGAGACAGAAATGAAAATCGATTTTGAAATTCTCCACTCAACGTCGACAGTCTCCACAGTCTCGTTGCTCCTCCAAGGTCCAGGACTCCATGTTGCCCGTCTTCCTTTTGGCCAACCTCCTAACGGGTGCTGGGAATCTCAGCTTAGTCTCAAAATGAGAGATTTTTTTGAGTTTGAGAAAGATACTAATGATATGATATTGATATGATAAGATGTCTCAAAATGTCTCAAGTGGGTATTTTTCAATGTCTGATGTTTCATGATGTTTCATGATGCTTGATGATGCTTGATGTGGGACGCAACAACTTTGGGTAAACTTTGGCAATAGGAACTTTACGATGAGCACTTGAGGCTGTGAATGTGGCCTTTCAGCCTTTGATGGTCCCATTCTGGCCAGAGCGGACCTCAGAGGTTTCACAGGGTGCTCCCAGGCTTCCAGGAAGGCGCTTCTGGAGAAGCTTCAGTGGGTTTAGTGGGGCACAAAATTGCACAAGTTATGGGAAGGTTGATGGAAGGTTGTGCGTAAGGTCGCATACAGAAAATGGAAAGATACTTTTTTCTTCAACAGACTGCTCTCGCTGCTGAGGATATCACCCGAGCATATTTGCATGTTTTTGCATTCGGTATTCACATTACTCTTCACTCAATTCATCTCAAATCCTTCAGACGACCAGAATAGTGCCGAGATAACCAGAGAAGACACCAATGTATGCATGCAGAGGACGTGCACACTATACAGACATGCAGACAACGTGACACACCAATGTTTCTTTCCAGAACTGAAGGTAAAACCTGGGTTTTCCTGCTGGGCTCTTCCAAGTTTTTCTGCAGGCGATTGCAGTGATGTGGATCTACTCCTTGCTTTGGTTTCCACCTTAGGGTGGCGGATTGACGAATTGGAGTGAGGGCTAGGAGTTGTTACTAACTTGTTACGAATTGTTTGAATACGGCGTTTTAATGTTTTGAAACCACTCTCTTCCAAACAAAAATCTTCAGATTTTAAATGTGAATGAGCTAACCTGCCGACGTGCCGACGTGCCACATTGAAGATTTCGTTGTGAGGTCTGTTCCAGCTGCTCTGCTCCGATTGAAGAAGACAAAACTGAAGTTCTGGTGACGAAGTTGTCATTTTGCATCATCCAATCTGACGTGAATCCGAATGGAGGAAGCATGAAAAGACCATGAAAAAGACATGAAAAGATCTGAAAAAACATCCAAGAGGAGGAAAGCATCAAGCAAACTACAAACGCAGCATGTGCGGACGTGCTTGGCTATAGCGGCTACATGCGGCTACACTGCTACACATCTCTCCTGGCTGTTTGATGTGTGAATATGTGTGATGTGTGATGTGTGATCCGTCAACGGAGGAGCGACACAAAACCCATGGACAAACCGGAAAAAACAGATGGCATAAGGCCTAAGATGGCCCAAGCTACAAAACCCATCTTCTGTGGGCCACTTCCGATGGGCCAACCCGTGGCGGCAACCCGTGGCCAACCCGTTGGCCATCCAAGCCTCAGGTGGAGCATTCAGCGACTGGAGAGGGGATACTTCGACACTTCGACTTACACATCGAAAAATCGAAAACACCTCGTTGTGAATCCCGTGGACTCGAAAAAACCGTGTCACAACCTTTTCTGACGTCGTGCAGACTTCTGAATCGACAGCAAGCAAGCAATTGCTTGCTTGGAAAATGCGACTTGCGTGCAGAGCCACTAAACTCAAGCCTTTGATTCTTGACTGTAGGCAAGTCTCACCTGAGTGTTTCGGAACGCTTCTGCAGGGCAGTGGTTGGACTTCATAGATGTATTACATAAACACATTGTCCGCACAAATTATGCTATACATACGCATGCATACATGACCACATGCAAAATTTCGGAAGATGTTGATTTATGTTGATTTATGTTGATTTATTGATGCATTTCCCGGAAGCTTTGTGTCAAGCTTGTGGGGGAGCAAGCTTTAGGGTTTGACTGGGTTTGACGTTCGTGGGCGATCTTGAGCGTCTTCAAAACTGTCCGGACACAAAGACGAGCGGAACATACCACAGGCATACCATAGGGTGGCAGGTACCAGGTACATCCAGGTACATCCAGGTTCATGGACAGACCGACCAAAGCAGTCACGGAAGTAGCACGTTTTCAGACCACCTTCCACCTTGCTCAATGGAAGGTATACACCATTGTGCAGCCTCTCATGCATCTCACAGTTGATTCAGTTGATTCGTTGCTGGATATTTCAAAATGGATGTAACCCGAGGGATAGAAAAGTGTGAAGGTTCCGTATGGTTTTGTCATGTTTTGTCGTATCAAGCTTAGTGACTTAGTGTGTTTGTGTTGATGGAAAAGTCGTATGGCAAGTGTGTTGCTAGTGCGTATCCCAAAGTCTTCCAGGCTTGAAGTCTCATTGCTAACACATCATTCGCCATTTTCTATTATGTGTGCCGGCAAACACATCAGTGCAACAACAACCACCATGGAAACCATGGAAACACAAGATTCCCAGAGAATTCTATGACTTGCTGAGGATAATGGCGAATGAAGTGAGTGAAGTGAGCACTGCCCGCGTTCCACGTCTCAGATTTTGATTTGTCGAACAACTCGTGAATATCTCGTTTGAATATTTCTGGAAATTTCGCGTCTCAAGATCCAGAAAACTCGGTTTCAATTTGATTGTGTTGCAAGCAGCAAGTGATGTCAATTGGTCTCTTTTGGGTCAATCTGCAGAAATTGACAATGCTTGGAATGATTAGATATGCAGTGGTGTTGATAACAGCCAGGTCAGTGGGCGGGACTTCGGGCTGGGGGATGACGTCGCTGTCGAAAACTTGAAAGAGGAGGCTGGAGAAGTTCACAGACTTGTTATCTCTGCAGTGAGCTATGCAATTATGCAATATTTAGTATCTTTCAATATCTTTCAATGTTTCAGCTTTGACTTTTGACATCGCGTTTCCTGGTATGAGGTTCGTGCATCCTACATCCTAAACGTTTTGAGTGGTTTCTGACAGTCCTTTTGCCAGTCCTTCGAGTCCTTTGGGCCTTTCCTGTCGGGTCTGTTTTATTTCTGGCATGGCTACCTGGTCAGGCAGTTCATGTTGCGCGTTCCAAGAAACCTAGACTGACGCTGGCTCCTTAGTTTTCGAAGTCTTTGACGCCAAGTGCACACGTGAAAAAAAGCCTCCAGCCTCGCCTCTCGGAAGTGAGGCATGAAATCTTCTTCCAGGACAATGGCCTGAAGAAGGTGGATGCTGTGCATCGCTGAATACGATGAATGCGATGCGACGTTGCGAATTGGGAAGTGCACAGCGAATGATGATGCATCATTTTGCATCATTTTTCCAGGTCATCCAAGACTTCCCCAAGTTGAAATTTCAAGGAAAAGGTCATGAGTTTGAGGATCTCAAGGCCGACAGAAGAATGCGGAATGCAAATGAATGCAAGTGAATGAAGACTCAGTGTAATGTAAGATAACGATATATAGATAAAGCAAATTAAAGCAATATCGTGCAATGACATGCAATGGAAATGTCGAAAAGTGGGGAGTATTGATGAGCATTGACAAGTTTCGAAGCGCAGAAATACCAAGCTCAAAGCTGGGGAAGTTTGTCGAACTTAGATCGGAATCAAGTGTTCAAGCTTTGCCCTTGCAGGTCATGATGGCAGCATACAAGAAGTGGCTAAAAGATCTGTATCCCTTTCAGGCACAACATGTCGCTTTGCAAGCAGATCACAATCAAAGCATGGAACAGACACCTTTCTGCTCGATTGAAATGGTATGTATTTGATTCTTGACTCTTCCTTCAGAGTCTTGGATTCTATTTTCTTCTGAATTGACTGGAATCACGTGGAAGCATTATGGAAACGAACTTGATCTAGGATGATTTCGAAGAACTCATTTGGAAAGCAAGAGACGTCCTCCAAAAGAAGGCTTTCTGGGACGGCTGAAAACTACAGAATCATTCCGCGGAAGACACAACATGTAGGATCACGACGTGGCTCATTGTGTTTTTCCAAGAACTTTATGTGTGTGTGTGTGTGTTTTTTTTGCTCTGCATAAATATGTCGGAGTCTCCACAGGAAGATGTCGACATGTCCTGTTGTGACATGAGACATGTTGATGTTGTGGTGGATTCGAGTCTGATTGAAAGCAGGAGCAGACTGAAATTGGGGAGTCTGATCCACGGCAGCATCTGCACATGCACCTTTGGCAACGTTGTGAAAGTTGTCAAAATTTGTTTTCTCTCGATGATATTATGATGGTATGATGATATCGATGATATGTTATGATGTGTGATGTGCATGCAATCCGGGCAATGCACCAAAAAGCGTGGACTTCTGCATGCTTTCTCTCACTCCGCATCTCCATTTTTTCGGCCTCATTTTCACGAAGCGAATCAAGAGCTCTGAGTGGCATCTCGCTGGCCAGGTTGAGATTCCACTACAAGAAGGGCGAGGAGTGCTATGTGTACCTAACGAATCCTTCGCGATTCACAAGAACTTCAGTATTCAGGCTTTTGACTTTGACGGTTTTGTCTTAAAGAAATTTGTTTGACCAGTGGGACTTGCCACATCAAGGAGCGCGATGCTGAAGAGAAGGTAGGGACCCCACCGGTCACGTGTCAGAACCGCAGCCCTCACTCCTTTGTCCGATAGATGAACCAGAATGTTCTTGGCATATGCTTTGCATTTGCTTTGCATCTGTTGAATATATTTTTTGTCGATATGTTTTGTTTGTGCTTTCAATTTCTTGCATCACGCGATAGCATCAGGAGAGTTTTGCAATGACTTCCATGTTTCGTGCACTACACAGTAGCACGGGAGATGCTCCATTCCAGCTCCAAAAGTAAAAACACTTTGGTGGGTTGTTGCATCTTCAATATGTATCAATCCTTTTTACGTTTGAAACCATCAAATGAAGGCCTTTTTTTTCATATGCGACTTCACTGCTTCACTTTCTACATGAGTTGTCGAGCCGTCATCAGGCTAGAGCATCTGATTTGGATTCGGAGACGGCAAAGCGGGCAGGGTGCTCAGTACCAGATGGTTCGGTACAATACGGCATACTGTCAGTATATGGATCTGTTAACTCAAATGAGGACCTGTATTACGTTGGACTCACAGTGGAATTGCTGGCAAAGATAATTAGAAGTGGGAGCATTTTGGTGGCTTCCCGGGCACATTCTGCCGAATGATGGGACTTTCTCAGTGTCTTGAGGTTGCCGAGAATCGAGCAAAAGCCTTGGAAAGAAAGAGGTGCAGGGGTGTGGAAGGATACTGTGAGATGCTTTGACTGAAGTGTCTAGTCTTGTATAGTTCTGTGACATTTTTAGCATTAGATCCAATTAAATATGACATTTGTAATTGAACAGTCACTTAAACAGTTTGTGTCTCTGTCCTTTGTGGTTTTTTGCAGAGGCAGCGCGATGCGAAGGCTCAATTCCCCGAGGCACAACAGTTGTGACTGGTGATTGGTTTGATTTTTGCAGACATGCTGCTTGGGCTGCGGCTGCAGATTGTAATCATCGACAGGTTGATGATGAAGATGTCGGGAACCTGGCACGGACTTCGGAGATCATGGTGACTATTCATGACTATAGTGGGTATTGTCGCATGAGTATTGTATTAATGAATATACATGACGGATTGACGGGCGCTTTGGGTGCCTTTTCCTCGGGCCACGTTTGGCGAGTCTGCGAGTCTGTGAGGCCTTTGGATTTGGCGCACCAGATATGTTTGAGGACTCGACGGCCTTGAAGTTAAAACTTCACACTGTGTTCACCCCGTCTTCATCCCCATCTTCACAGGATTTTACCATTCGGAAAGGGGAGGTGACAAAGATTGGTGTTGAATGACGCCCATTTGCTTTTGACTGGTAGAGACCACTCACACAAAGCATTGCAACGACGAATCACGAATTTCTGCTATGTGACCTGGTTCCAGTATGCCTCGTTGTTCCTGCGCAGGATGTCTTCGACTTTGGAGAGATGGAATAGATCTGCCTTCAAGAGCTTGCGTTTGCTTCACAGTGGGCAAGTCTGAAAGACTTTTTAAACACATACAGACATGGCAACACACACACACATTGATATCGCATTGACATGGCATTGACATACCTGATATAACAGATATGTGATATATGCTAATATTCCTGACGTAGCACAAGATAGCGGCGAAGCACAACACGAAGACTCAGTCGTGATCTTGGCATGCCATGGGATCATTTGTTGGGGGACTTTGTTGAGGGGGCCCTGGAAAAAAGCAGCCCGGAACGATGCATGGACGGCCAAAATGTTACTATGTTATATATTATATATACGTGCATTGTATAAATATCAAGACATGTTTACAGTAGCTCAAAAACGGTACAACAGAAATCCTTTTTTTTCTTTTTTCGGGGGGTGAGGTGGGGCAATGCCATCCTTGATACATGAGTAAGGCCATCCTTGGTGAGACATGAGTCGACAGAAAGATTTGATGTGAGTCATGTCAGACGTTGCGCTGGAAAGTCTTCGCCTTGGCAACGTGGTCTGTGTGTTGCCTTTGTGGCTCAAGTATCGACATAGTGGTGCCTGTGTCGTTTGCTGCAGGAGAATTTGGAGAATCTATGTATCTGTTTGTACTATATGGGGTGTTGAAAAGTTTACCAAAAGGATGTCATCCAGCTTGAATCAATCATGGCGTCGTATCATGTGGTTATTGTTCAATGCTCAGGTAGTCCTGTTCTTCTTTTTTAACCGGTTTTTCTGGGTCTCCGCCGTGCCAATAGCTAGAGTTTCAGTCAGTCTCAGTCTCATTGTTTCCAATGTCCGGAGCAAAGTGTCCCGTTCACTACCCCAGCTTTGCAGGACACATGGCTGAGGAGCGTCTCAGCTGAACCAATCTTCAATCCAGAGTCAACACTGCTTACATTTCACATCAACTTACCCACAAAATCTCCACATTCATCCGCCAAAATTAAAGTTGCAGCTCGTTTCAAGATTTTGTAGCCTTCAACAATGCACTTGGATCATTGAACTGTTGTGAAGGTGTAGGTGATGTGAATGTGAATGGATACAGATACAGATACGAAGTATTACAGTATTACACCACATCTATAATATATAAATGTATATGCACTATATACTGTATATATATACATATGTATATTTGTGTATTGTGTACATCACCGACTGTGTCAAGTATCTTGGATCAGCTCTACCTGGACTTGCAAAATTTTGCAGCCTCGTTTGCATCTCAAACGGTTCTTCCACAGCTGTGAGGTGGTGCACCATTGAGAGCGACCCGGGCGTCTTTACGCAGCTCTGTGAGGACGAGAACTTTTAATGTTGGACATATAGTAAATTATAGATGAAATCTCATGAAATATAATGAAATGTAGTGAACATTTATGAAATATAATCTGAAATGACCATGAAATAGAATCACATATATATATATATATCTATATATTTATATGTCGTTGAAATGTACTTTCTTCTTTTTCTTCGGTTTTTAGCAATGAATTTCCGTTGGAGATTCGCTTTCGGCATGCAACTCCAGGAGATCGGAGTGAAGGGAGTACAATTCGAGGACACTTGTGAATCAAAAGCAATCCTGGCAATCCTCTCACGTTTTAAGGCTCTGGAGGTGACAAAAAGTGAAACTAAGAGTGCACGACCGCGTCAGGAAATCTATAGCTTAGGGCCTGAAGCATTTGCAGACTTAGAGGTTCGAGTCCGCTTGAGACATGGAGCAAACATAAACGAATTCTGTGTTGAGCAAATTGTGTTTCAAAATGTTTCAAAGCTTTCTTCAAGAAGTTGTGAAGTGCTGATATCAAGCTCATGGCATGTTTCTTCGCAGAAATGCAGGCTGAGAAAATCTATGGTTTGATCTTCCTATTCAAGTGCCTCGGGAGTTTTGAAGTTGTGCCAAGTTGTGCCATTTGACAGTTGGTTTTCTGCCTCAGAATCTGAAAGCGTTCGGAAGCCCCTTTGAGTTTTCTGTTTTTTCTGTTTTTTCTGCTTCTGTTTTTTTTCATTCTGTATTTCATTCCAATTTGACATCCTTTGACTAATTGGACTACTTTAGCTTTTGGGGTTTTTGGGGCTTTGGGGCTTTTGCGATTGCCCTTGTATTCTGCAGCATGAAGCAAATGTCAGGAAGTTTCGGAAAATGAATTCATTTTTCCATGTTTTTGTTGGAGACATGAACATCAAAAATCAAAACGCTTGAAAACTTTCTCATAGCCTCATGCTCGAGGTGGCAGCGCGAGGCAGACCCCCGTCCAACCCTTGAGGCAATTCAGATGTTGCCTTGAGACGTTCTGTTCTGTGATTGTGATTTACTGCACGTTTTTTTGGAGGTCAATTCAAGGATTCAAGTCAAATTCCGCATTCTTCAATTTTTCTCCATTTTTGAAGAGAAAATCTCGGATCCTGTGAAATTTCCACTGCGAGGCTTCGGAGCTGGGGATTTTCTTTGCTCAACAGGTGCGTCCGAAAAAGTCAGTTCGTTAATGTAAAGATGTCCAAAGGATTCCAAAGGAGCAACATCAAATAGAGAAACAATCTTGGATTTTGTGGCTTGCGTGCAGAGGTGATTCACAATGCCTGTGCGACACAAGTGGATGGCTTAAATCATCTCAAATTGCATTTTGACATGTTGATTTCTTTGATGTTTTTTTGATTTTGCTCATATTTCGCTCTGCTTTGATTTCTTTGATTCTGCTTGGATTCGCTGATTCGAAGTTTCGATGTTCTTCGTTCAAATCGGTTGGAATGAAGCTCTTTCTAAGGCCATTTTGTCTGCCCTTCTCAATGCTGAGAAACTGGATGTGGGGCCAAACCTCACCAGTTTCAAGGACGAAAAGTCCATCGTCGATTTTCAATCTGAATTTTTTCACGGATTTTCCCAAGAAATGCGATTTCTGGTTTCTATTCTTTTGATTTCTTCTTTTTGTGTCAAAAAGGAGTCTCGAAATCTCAGGAGTTCACTGTTGGCCTTGACCCACAGATGAAGGGACTGGCCATCAGCAATAGCGAACCCATTCGGAAGGCCTCACCTGAACCTCACACGTCGCGGATTGTCACAAGTTTCCTTTCATTGTGAATTCAACCAGCTTCACCAAATTCCAGATGATTCCGAATTCTCTTCATTTCTCTTCCGATTTCATTGTCTTGCTGTTGTAGCTTCAATCTTGTCGACACAGCAGGCTCACAACTCCTTCCGTCAACAATCATCATTCGAGATTGTGCACGACAAGGCTGCAACTGTGTGTGGTTCTGGAAAGGAATAGACACAATAGACATCTCTTAGCTAACTTCGCATGTGTTCTTAGCGTGTCTGGATCTTGTTCTGTCGTCTCGATTGCGTTTCTCGAAGGATGAAAAGGGCGATGCCTTCCACTTCGTGTGTTACATTTGCCACGAAGGAAAGGTCTACGAATTGGATGGTCAGAGACTGAGAAAACGAGAAAACACCATCTCACCCCACCGGCCTGGCGGCCTGGCCTCGGACTCTCGGAGAACTCGGTTTTTCTCGATGGCCAGGTTTGAAGGCTGGCCCCGTCTTCATTGCAGATGTGCCAGCTGGTACCAATTGGGCAGACAAGGCGCTCTGGTGCCAAGTTGAGTACGATTACTTTCACACTTGTTGCACATCCTAGTGCCTCATAGTGCTCTATAATGACTGATAGTGCAATAATTATTCCAAAGACCCTTTGGTCCAAAAATGCAAGATCAAAATGTATCAGAATTGACGCCCTTGAACATCAAGATGCAAACTTTCCACTACAACTAAATTAACAGGGGCATTGGATCTTTTTGCTTGCATCCTTTTTCGTTACCTTTCTCGTATTGCGGATATAACTGATATAACACATTTGATGACATCTCATGACACGTCAGAACATGATTTGTGATGCACTGCGTTGGCCGAGGCACGGGAGGAACTCCAGAGGCGAATAGAGGCAGTTCACATTGGGAGACATGCTGCTTCACCATGCGGATGATATCCCATGATGTCCTGATGTCCCATGCATACATACAGAAGGATACAGATCTAGACTATGCAGACTATGCCGGTGGTTGCAGTTTTTGTTGTGTTGTTGTATTTTGTCCAGGCATATACACAAAAAACCGCTTCCAGTGGGGAAGGTGCTGCAGAGTGGATGGCTCAGATGCTTTGCAGACGGATCAGCATTTCATTTTCAGTTCTTGCCTTGTGAGCCATCATGATAACATACGCGAGCATACGTATGCATGCACAGCTCCACATTCAGTACTGACATCTTCTCACATCCCATGAAGTCCGATGACAAGGTTGCGCTTCAACTTGATGGCGATTGTGGCTAGAATCCTAGAATCCCCTGCGTTAACATCCAAAATAAGAACAACCTTTTTACAGTGCTAAACTCTGCTCAACCGGTCAAAGTCACAAAGTCACAAAGTCAAGCCGACTCTCTTGCCACAGGCCAATCGCCTACATGAGGTGCCCTCGTGTCGTGTCCTGCTTCGTGCCGATGCGTGTTTGGTGAATCGCATGACTGAGATGCATCGAAATGCCAGAAATATTTTTAAAAAAGCAAGTGAATAAGAAACAACAATTCTTGGAGATGAAAAGTGAAATTAGTGGAATTAGATTTGTCGAAGCTAAAAGGAGAACAAAGACTGAACAAAGTTATTAAAGATAAGATTGCTAAGGATAAAGATAATGTATGATAATGTAGCCATGTGTGAAAGCTGGCAGAGTCGTCAAGCCTTCCAGGCTGAGCAAGAAATCACGAGGGCTCGGTGTTTGCCCCGTTTTTTGGGGGGTTCGGGAGATGTGAAGAGATTTGAGAAGCAGGACAGGATACAGCATGACGAAAGGTGGTTGGACAAAGTCAGATTGATTTTCAGCAGAGTTCCAAAGTTTGTCCTTTCAGAATATGATTTTCTGATTCAGCATGATCCAACCCAACTGAAAAAGAACAAAATGTAATAGAATCCATTCATCAGATTCATACACTCGTTTCGCAAACGCAGGTGCTTCTAAAGACAATGGATGCCTTTCGATGCAGCATTTTACGGCTTGAAGTTGATTCTGCTAAGGTTCCTTCGACATCGAGCACACATCTCTTTGGTGTCGCGAGATGAGGTTCCCTGACATGATGACATGACCTGTTTGAGCTGTTACATCTGGTGATTCTAAATGTGATTCACGTTGTGTCTCTATGGGTTCCTTTGCTTGTTCTGTTCCAATAATTATTTCAATCTTGACATCATCTCTTCATTTATGTCTCTTCATTTCTTTCTAATTCTGTCGCAGAAAACGAGTTTCAAGACAGCTCCACAGGCTTGGCAGGTAAAAAATGTTAAATCCGCCTGCGCAGCTGACATGACGTTTCAATACGTTTCACATATCACATGCCTTTCAAGCTGCCTTTTCGTCTCTAGCATCTTTCCTGTCTGCTTTCTCTGCTTTCTTGTTTTCGTTCTGCTCGCCTTCTCTGCGCCTTTCAATCTTTGTGCAAATCTAAACATGCTAAACATGCAATGCTGCATGCATCTGACGTTTGCATGTACACATGTACGTACACATGTGATGGGACTCCAGGAGGTGGAGCTCTTGGATGAAGTAGATGATGATGATGCTCCTGCAGACATCCCCAGCTTTGAAGATCTTCTGGAAAAGGAGGCCGGTAGGAGCAGTTCAGTTACTTCAGTTCCATACGAAACCAAATCTAAGTAATCTAAGCGAGTTTTGAAATTGGAGGATTGATGTGATTTGTATTGATTTGTCCTGCGTATCGCTGCGTCGCTGGCAGATTCCGGCCATCAAAGCCATTGTGGAAGACTGCACCAAGAAGATCTCGGATTTGACCCCTGTGGTTGAAGTGCCTTGACAAACGCCCAATGCGACATGGGACATGGCTCTCATGTTTTCGAGAATACAAAATCTCCTGCATTCAAGAAGATAGCATCATTTTCAGAATACCGGAAGTAGTCAAATGTAGTAACAGTACGAAGAGTTGGTCATATACTCCATATATTATTGTTATTTTGTTGATTGGCAAAGCAAATTGATTGATAATATGGGCTTACAGCTCTTGCCTCACAATGCGTTTGGCAATGTTTTGTTTTTGACGTTCAGTTTTGTTTACTTGGAAGGCTCGAGAGCTTTTAGATCTCTGTCAATCAACCGTGCAGCATATCAAGCCACGTCAGAAAACAAAAAAAACAGACAACAGTAAGGAATGATAAGAAATAACCAGGAAAAATAACGAATAAGGAATGTAAGCGAAAAAGGCTTCGCAAAAGGTGTGTGGGAACCAGAGTAAACAGAGGTAGCCCAAGTAACGAGATTAGCCCGAGCTCAGACATGATATACTCTATTTCAATATTAGCAAACATGGTTCAAAGCTTCCCTACATCCAAGTGAGGAAGAAGGGAAAGGAAGAAAAGAGTTAAAGCAAACAGAAAGATTTGCAGGCACTTGTTTCGGCCTTGCTTCGCCAAGGCCGAGCAGAAGAAGCGACAAAAGTGGATGAAGGTGGTCACTCTGTGCGTCTTAAGATAGATTCAAATTGCCGAAGAAAATCTGGTTAAACAGATTTTAATCAGATCTATTTTTCAAAATTTTCATTTGTCAAAACTTCAGGAGAACAGCTTGCGGCAAGCAGACCTCGTCCCATTGGCTCTTTGCGCCATGCGGCACCTGGCGCGAAAAGGCCCCGGAGCGGGAATGGAAGTGAACAGTGTCGAAAAAAACAGATGTTCGAACAAAATTCATGAAAATTCGACGGAAACAGTGAAAACATCCGTGCTTAATTAGAAAGATTACTTCTACACTTCGCAAAAACAGGCGGACTTCTGTGATGTGCCAAGGCCAATTGGTTGCCGCACTTGAGAAGGGCAAGGAAATTCATCAAAAGCGTATTGAACTGCACTCAGTTGGGTCCGTGTTGGCTGAATCAAAATTTATGAGATCCTCATGTCCCATATAGCCGTTCTTTTGAAACCATTTTTCTTTTTAAAGCCTATTTTGGACACTTCCCACGGTTTGCTTTTCTCAAAGTGTCTTGGAGTATCCTCACTCGGTTTTGTTTTGCCAAGGCTCTGCATGTTGTTAGTCTGATCTCTAGTCTGATACCATGTTTTCCCCCAGTTTCTTCCGTCTCGCTATTTTTTGAAACCATCTACGATTATCTGATTATCTACGTGTAGTTCGCTTCAAAGGCTGAGAAGCAAGCAACAAGCTGAGAAGTTCCCGGGGCGAGTGCAGACCGGTAAGCTCAATAGCAAAAGAGGCAGAACCAAGAACAAGGAGAGCAAATGGACGAATTTTTATGCAAATTCATGAGCTTCAATCAGAGTCTGAGCAGAATCAGTATCGATAATTCACCCAGTGTCAGATCCATGATTTTGATCTGATGCTGCCATGAAAGTAGATGAAATTTGAAGTAGATATAAAATGAGGTAAGACTACGGTGCATATATGAATGTTGTTGACTCAAAGCATGTCGGGAGTCCGGCAAACACGCAAACACGTTTATGTATCATTTTGTCATTTCTTCGTCATTTCTCTGGTCATGTCTTCACGTTTTCAATGTTTTTTTGTGGCTCCAAACGCGAATCGCGGTTCCGGTTTGTGACGAACAGAAGAGACGGCCCCTGTGGGCAGAAAGCTTCGGCCTTCGACGTGCCTCGGCAAGCCGCAAGGTCGAAGTGCACTGTAAGCCTCTGTAAGCCTTCCAGGATTTTTTAAAATATGATTCGTAGATATTCGTATAAGCTGTATATGATTAAGTAAGACTTAGGGCCAACGTGAAGTCTCGTGACTTTGGAAGCCATCAGCCCCTGAGGCCCGTGAAGAACCTGCCGAGAAACAGCGTGAGATTCGGGCCAGCGAGTAAGTCACCATGGATTTCCAGAACCGTGTCGGCCACAAGTTTGGCACAGCAGGTGCGGAGCGCAAGGAAACAGTGCAGTTGAGAGCTGTCGCTTCGACCCTTCGACACTTCGACTCGGAGTTTGGGTGAACTCTGAAGCCTGAAGCCATCTGAAGCCTAAAGCCTGCAGGTCCGGCGACAGATCAGGAGATTGCTGCAGACAGGCAGAGTCTTCAGATTTTGGCGTTCCAAACTTCTCCAGAGATGCAGATCTGAATCACTTGAAATTTGCACTTTAAGAACAGAACTTGAAGAAGTTTGGAAACAAGCTGGAAAACAAAGAAATACATATAAATATGTATATATAGATATATAACTATCATATATAATATACATAATAATCCTGATTATATATAATTATCATATATAATATATATCACATTTTTGTTCACGCTTGGTGGAAGAAGTCTCAATGTTTGCACTGAAAGGCGCGAGCGGCTGCGCAAGCTTGCTTTGGAAACCATCGACCTCTCCAAGGAGCTCAAAAAGTCTTTCATTCAAAATGTGTACGCGAAAAATAATTGAAATATGTGAATAACACATCTATATATAATAAGATATATATATATATACATTTCAATTATATAATATGTAAATATATTTCTAAACCTTAACTTTTGGAACCTTTTTTACGCTTGGACGAACATAACAAAACCTTCTGGAAGACAAAGACTGAGACTGATCCACGTCTCCTAGAAAGACTTGTGAACGACTGCAATGCCAGGACTCCGAAAATACGCACCTCTTTGTAAGCCATTGTAAGCCATGCACGGACATGAAAACGATGCAACGGTGACTCATCACGACTCATGACTCATCATGATTCATCAACTTACTTCTTTACATCTTCGTTACATCTTTGTTTCATCGACTTGACCCAGGATCCGTACTTCTTGCGCAATCACCTTGGCAGCTATGAATGCAAACTGTGCCTGACTCTCCATACCAACGAAGGACGTAGATCAACGTTTACAACGGGAACAGCGTCATCCAGTCACATCCAGTCACATCCAGTCGCATCCACATGGTGGCGGCACCTTCACGGATAGTCAGATAGTCAATCATGTATTATCATGTGTTCAGTTGTCATGCCAACTCGATTTCACCTTATTTTTTTTTGAAATCCGGGGACAGGCGCCAGTGTTGAAGCATCTGACAGGAAGTTACTTGGCACACACCCAGGGCAAGAAGCATCAGATCAATCTTGCGAGACGAGCAGCGCGAGAGAAGCAGGTGTCGAGACAGACGTGTGGTGATTGTATTATCATCATTGTACCGCATTCTGTGGCAAATTCCTCGGGATGATTGTGATGTTGTGATTCTCTTGACATGGTGCCACGCTCATGCCATATTGGATTTTGGAGGACGCAACAATTCAGCCTCAGCCACAAACATCTTCAGGCACGACGTGTTTTGTAAGTGCATCCAGGAATCCATGGTCACTTTTGGCAGATCTCAATTTCGAATTCAGGTCCACGGAAGACTGTGAAGATTGGACGACCTGGTTATCGAGTGACCAAGGACATGGTTTGTGAAATTTTTGAAATTCAAACGAGATCCCACGGATGGGCGCAGGCTACAACGCAATGTCTTTGTCACTTCTGGTCTTGACATGTGTCCGTCTCATTCCTCTCATTCCCTTGTTTGAAAATCAAAAATCTGACTGCAATGCAGTCTTTGCAAAATCTTCACTCCACTTTGCTCGAAGTGCTGTACGGGTATCGCTTGGCTATACTATTTGCAAATTTTGAGTCCCTACAATGTTTTCTCTGATATGAAGTGCGTTGAAATACACTCTTTAGATGTCTTCAGATGCACTAAGGTACCGTAGATGGATGAATTAATAAGATCTGAAGTCTATGACTCCCGTCTCCCCCAAAGCTGAGCTTCGGTGAGGCACTGGACCACTCTGGGTCAAAAGCGAATGCAAAACCGAGAGAGAACAGCATGAGAACAGCAAAAAAACTATAAAATGAAAAACAGCCAGAAACAGTGCCAGGAGAGAGATCCGGACTCACAGCAGAAGGCTTTGCTCTTTGAGATTGAATATCCAGAGGCGCAATTTGGAGCGCACGACGGGCATGGCCCTGAAACGGAACCGACATGCATTCTAAATCAATAGGCTCAACAAACACAACAAAACATTGCAAAAACATGCAAGATTGCAAAAACATGCAAGCAAAGCAAAGCACGACGAAACAAGGTGAAAAAAATGAAAAACAACTTATGTATCCATGTCTTTCCTCAGTAAGACCCATTCTTGAAGTTTGTCGTGTTTCTCGAATTTCTTGGAGGCTTTGGAAAGGATTAAGCCTAGATATCGTTTCATGTCGGCATATGAGCAGAAGGTTCCAGCCTCAAACCAGAATCGATTCGTCATGGATTTGTCTAGTTGATAATTTGGTGGTGCACGTGCACCAGAAAAAATGATTGAATTTGAGGTGGAACCACCAGAGGCACATCATTTGTGCAAGTGGAGTAGCAACAGAGATGGGATACGGATCACGGATCACGGATCACAGTTTGAAATGAATTACTCTGCTCTTCGCTGCATCGGTTCCCGTCGCCAGTCCAAATACCAATATTTGCTCACCGCCTGCGAGCCTTACGAGACCATTGCCTTTAAGGCACAGCTGTGCATTTGCTTATACCCAAGTAGCTAGGCCATAAGTTTTACAAGGTCAAACCGTGTGCAATGCGGAACCAATGTGGAAGCATGTGGAAAACGTCCTTAAAGATTTCGGGATTGGAAAAAAGTCTTGTCTTGGTACCGAGTCTTTTAGAGATTTTCTTTGAGTAAAATCTGGAACCTGCTCCAGTCACTCATCTTCTGCTACTTAAATCATGCAAATGGTTTCTCAATTGATATTTTGGGAGAAAACAGGTTTGATCAAAAGGTATTTCTCGGATTCTTGTTTCCTTTGTTTCATGATTCAGCTTCTATCCTGATTCTTTGCAGATCCCCAACTTGGAGATTGACAAGAACGAGAACAAATTCTTCACTAGCTGGGATCCACAAAGGAAGGTCTTCACAATGCAGGCCGGCTGTCAACAAAGGGATGAAATGGAAATGATTTGCTTATACCTTTGCCGCAAAGAAGTGGAGAATCTGCACAAGAATTATAAGTGGATAGCAGATTCCAGGACCTCTTGGATAGAAGAACAAGTGGCATTGTTTTTGTTGATGAATACATCAGACCGAAACACTTCGAACCATTTGACATTTCTTATCCCTTGTCACTTCACCAAGAGTTGGTTTCATGATGCGATCAATTTTTTCTGAATCCGTGTAGCGCACGGCCTCCAGATTTTCTTCAAAGATCGTGAAGAGAAAGAGCTGCCTGCAGTGGGCTGAGAGCGAACTGTGCACGCAAGAGAGACAAGGGATACATGCATGGAAAACAGAAGATACGAGGATGAAGGATAGCAAAGAGAGACCAAACACATGACAGTCATGACAGTTGAAAATCGCAAAGATTTCTCTAGCATTCTGACAGATGCATCACTTTCAGAGATTGGTGTTATTCTGTTGTTCTCCGTTTGAAGTCCGTGCTCGGCAACATGTTTGTTGGTTCGAAGTGATCCGTGACCAGGCTTTGCCACAAAGACCAGGCACGACGAACTTGGCCTTTCATGGCATCAATCTTAGTCCGAAATTTGCTTTTCAAGATACGATATTTCACCGATATGGTTTCAATGAATATATATATATATATATATATATTAAGAAATCTATTAATATATTAAGAAATCTACTACTATAGTATATAGTTGTTTCTTTCATTCTTCTTTGAGTTCACTTCAAGTCCATTAGTCCATGCAGTATGCGTCCAATATATAATCCATGTACGTCGATATCATAAGATATGGAAACTTTCCAACTTTTCCAAAAAACAATCCAACTTTTCCAATTTGACAGAGGATTTTTCTTTGAGAACTCTTTTGAAACGCCTGAGGTGGCGGTGGCTTTACCCGCTGAGCAGAAAACGGGAGCTTTTTCTGCCTGCCGGGTTTGGCCTCAAATTTTGAGGGCCGAAGAAAAGAAAAAAACAACAAACAGCAGCAACAGCACATGGTTCATGAAATGAAATGAAATGAAAATGAAATGATTAAATGATATATAATTTGTTTGGATGTCTCATAAAAATCTCCCACTGAATTTGAGAATTTTTGGATCTTTCAGTTTACAAATACATTCATGCAAAAATAGTATACAAAAAGCATAGATGTGAAAACAAATGCATCAGATATGTATCAAAAGCCTTCTTTTCTTGCTGTTTCATTGAATATAAGCAGTGTACGTGCAGATTGTAAATGAAGGTGTTGGACCGCCAAAGAACTAAAAAGATGGCGCACTGGAAGGATACGAAAAACGTTGTTTTTTTGTACCAATGCTGTGGAAGTCAGCAAACGGCTGCAGTAGTTGCAGTTGAGATCCAGAAACTCTTTTATTTGAGAATGCAAAGTCTCAGAAGATTCTTCTTGTTTTCTGGTTTTTCCACGTTTTTCCTTGATTGAATTTGATAAAAGCAAAGCGGACAACGAGACAACGAAGATGAACATCACGAGCGCAGTGTAGTCAATAAGAGCAAGATGAACTTGGCATGCACGTTGATAAGCGCAGATCGATGCTGATACAAAGGATGCGCACAAATACAGCGAGTCGTTATACAACAATGTGTTTCATGTCTTTGTCGTTCACTGGCTCGACTTGGTCGACTTCGCCAACTCGATATCCATCGACTTTTCTGCCCTTTACCCATCTTGACCCACCTTTACCCGTTTTTTTGGGCTCAGGGAGATGCTGAAATTGCCAAAGAGAACAATTCCATTAAGAAACTCAGCGAAGAGAGATATGTTTTTTACAACTTCATCCCAAGACAATTTGAGACAATTTGGCAACGAAGACTCAACTGTTTGGAAATCTCAAAGACACACAGATCGAAGCGTTTTGTTCGAATATTTGTGAGTTTCCTCTCGGATCGCCCGGCACTAGCCAGCTTTTTTCCAATTTCCGGTCCGGGAGTGTAGAAGTCCTTCATGTGTTTGCAGGATAAGGAGCACTCACTGGCATTCATTTTGCAACGCTTCCTACGTTCATGTTCTCTGCAGTCTTGATAGTCAACCTTTTCCAGAAAAGATGTTGTTTGGCGGGTTATTTCTTGCTGGAAGGCAGGAACATCCGGTAGCCACACGGCCTGCGACTCAAAACCGTCTCATGTTGTGATGATTCGATTCGTTTTTGATAAAAGCTCCAAAAAAATTCGGTAAGAAATCCGGTAAAAAATTGATAAGCCACGAATGGTTTTTCCGGCAAAAGTGATGCCGTGCTGTAGGCTTTTGCTTTAGCTGTCGTGCAGGAGTGCCCGGAGGCGCAGCAGAGAATTGATGACTCAAAACGATTGCTTAACGTTTAGAGACAAAGAGATATTATGAGATATTATGAGATATTTGATGATTCAATTTTTTCTTTACGACAAGTAGTGCATAATGATATATTCTCACCAATCCAGCAAACAGACTACAGACTCCAAACAAATCGGAGATCCAAAACAGGCGGTTTGAGGGAGATGTCCCATATGGGGTCTAAACAACGACCAAATCGGATCACAGGATTGCTCAAAGGCTTCTAATGAGACAAAAGACAAGACCTGTATTCTGTTTTACTGAGCAAAGTAAAACAGATGTCGACTATGTCATCTTTGGTGAACTAAAAGAGACGATGTAACCAATGCATAGGGATGTAAGAATGGCAAGAAAAAACATGACAGAATCGGGGAGCATCCGAGGTCTAAGTGCCCTCGTGGCCAACATCCTTTAATTATAATTGTTCTCGTCACATTTGTTGCTGAAAAAGCTGCAAAATGGAAGGAATTTGTCGCTTGATACTTTCTTAGGCATCCCAGGAGTGCATTTCAAGTGCTTGGGTTGCTCCACTGACTTTGCGAAAGGCTTCCATTCCTTTGTGGGACCTCATCCTCTCAGCAAAAAAGGTGGGGTGGAATGTTGCCAACAATAGGATTGCTGGAGCAAACACCGTAACACGAGACAGGGGAAAAAACGGATGGAAAGAACGTGGCTGAACCATGATGAACCTCTGGAATCTTGACAGGTTTGCCTCCATATACTCCGTAGTTTTTGCAAACTTCTGGAGAAAGAGGCCGGAAAACACGGAAACAAAGACAATGTGACAAGACGTCCCAGGTTTGACAAGAAGGCACCTGTAAAAGACTGACTGATCAAGAGAGACAAACACAAGGAAAACCGAGATCACATGCTTTTGGCCATCTATCGTTGGTTTAAGTCCTGCAATTTTTATTAAAGAGCTCTTAGGGCAGTTTTCGATTTCTATAGTCTGCTTCGTTTTGATTGAGATTCTGCTTGGATACATTTCCAACTTTTCCTTCCTGACGCATTTTGTCTTTTAGCATTACCGCACAGTATGCCATGATGGTTCCTTATTTTTCATGGTTTTTGATTCTTCCATTATCTTACATCATCTAACATCATCTTGCAGGATCTATCATGATCTCACATCGGCTTGCACTCTTGGCTCATCTGGGTCATCAGTTTAGAGTACGAAGCAATATTTTATGTTCTTCAACATCATAGCATCACTTTGGATTTTTGCATCTTTGACATTGGGCGCAAGATTTCCTAACATCTCAGATCTCATAAAAACCTCACGTCGTTCTCTATTTGTCTACCATCGCGGCATCACTTAAGACTTGAAGTTCTGTTGAGGTCAAGACATTGATGTTGAAACCGAAGCAGAGAAGTCTTGGCGGAAAGAGGAAGTCACAAACTCAGAACGGGTGGAAAGGGTGGAACCAGCATGTCCAAGTCAGAATTTGCAGAGGTTTTTCTCCCAAAGCAGTGTTTTTGACCGACATATGATACAAAATGATATGAGTCATAAGTATTTTTAAGTCATGAGTCATAAGATTTTGTGTGTCGACATGCATTCCGAATGCATTCCATGCAAATCTAAGATACAGGAATGCCCAGCAAATTGCACAGATGAGGACCTCTTTCAAGCCCGAGTCCAGCGAGTCCAGGCCTCGAAAAATGTTCATTGAAAAACGAAAGTCTGAAAGCGTTCATATTTAATCAAAGAAATGAAAGATATGTTTTTAATATATGTTTATGTTTCCTTCCTTCTCGTTTTTTTTCAATTTTATAATTCCCTTCTTCTTGGATTTCCGATTTCTTGTCCTTATTTCTCAGTGAATTTGAATTTTCTTCTTCACCTCTTTACTCTTTACCTCGTTTTTTCTTTTATGTTTTTCCTTGCTTTTACCTTGTTTTTTCCAAGGTCACCACTCCGAGTCACAGCAACAGATGGCGGCCCACTTCGCCGTGGTTCCGACCTGAGATTGAGAAAAATGCACCGAGAAAACTTCGAGTTCGTCGTTTTCTGACGTTTCGGACGTCGTTTCTTCCAAGTTCCAAAGTCGTGGACACTGGCAACGATGGCTGAGACGACACTTCCCTCGCCTTGAGGGCGGAACACGTGTAGATTTGAAAAGGTACCGCAAAAGCCGTGACTCACCGTGTAGATTTGACGAGAAAAACCGTGACTCACAGTTGGCACAGTTGGCACAGGCATAGTCCACAGCCCACAGATGCCTACGGGCTAGAGGTGTTGCGAAGCACAGAAACACTATGGAATCAACAAAAATAATAAAAACAAACAAGCTTACCAGAGGCAAAAATAATGAAAATCATCAAAACTATATCTGATATATCTGAATTCAATATTTGACTTCCAACATTTGCATTTGGAGCTTTAGTTCAATCAACCCAATCAGTTCTTCGTTGCTTCCTCAATGGTCCTTTGTTGCTTTCCGTTGCTTGAAGCTTAGCGTCTTAGCCCTGTTTGGCTGGAAAGAAGCTCAAAGAAGCAGATCCTGACATGTTGTGTAATCGCGTAATCAGATGAATCGATTATTCCGACGACATCTGACGACACTTCCTGGCAAATGATCATCATCAGCATCATCAGCATCATCAGCATCATCATCATCATCATGATAATAATAATAGTAATAATCATATTACTATTCATCAATACTATTTTCATTGTCAGTCTTGTGATCACATATTCGTAGTTGTCCTGATTTGTCCTGATTTATGGTTTTGATGCATGCTATGCTTACGACCAGGGTAGCTGTCTATGTAGTCAAGAATGACTGGCGTCTTCACCCATCCCACTCGGGGGGAATCGTTCAAACGTAGGCCTTCGTGCAAGATGAATGCATCATTGTGAAAACACTGACAGTTTGCATTCCGTATGCCAAGTGGTTGAATGATTCATGATTCATACACTTTATTGAATTTGACTTCTTTTCAGGTCCACATGCCTGAGGAGTCAAGTCATATGACAGTCACCCAAACATATGAGCTTTGAAATGGACTTTTTTTGGACTGTGTGAACGTTTGTTTGAGCTTCAATGTTTATATTTCCTGCCAGACCCGGCATCCGACCCTGCATCGCTACGAGCCTTGAGCTCTGTTTTCAATGCGACGTGATGTGGAGTCGTGGGTGCCATGGGCGCGACGGCGCGATGCTGCGCCACGATCGCAACATGCGACAGAACGGCTTTGCATCTCTCGGTTCAACTTTGAATATACTGAATTTAATTTCTGATTATCTATATCACATATATACATAGTACTGTCTAATTCTGTATAGGTATAGCGCGGTGCATACAGAGTAACTAAACAAACATGTAGGACATCAAGTAAGTAAGGGCCATGAATTCTATAGTACATCAAGTAGCCTTGGCACAGTCAGTATGCCAACCACGTATATCTTCTAAGAGTATGCCGAGTATGGCTTGGATGCTAGGAGATTCATGAAGTACGAAAGGTATCTTTGGATATGACAGGAGTTCGGAATGCTGATGTCGAACTCGAAAGGTGTATGGAATTCATATTTCACAGCAGTGCTGTCGCTGGCGATGCCAGTGTGCATGCTTTTGGCAGAGCCTTCAGCCGTCAAGTATTTCGTTCTATGTTGTGATTTTGTCATCAATTTGTTCAACTCTCAGTTGAAGCATTGTCGCGCATCGGCATGTTGTTTTGGAATATGGGATCCCACAAGATTATTGAATTAAAGTATATGTATTATGTACATATTTACATTTTTAGTAATTATAGTTTGTGGTGCTAGAATCGGATGCAGTTGCACGGGGAATGATAGGAGACAATTTGTCCAGCACATTTCGTATGGTCTTGAATTCCCCCGCTATCCTCTGCTTTGACATACCATTACTTGTTCTCTGATAGAAAATCCATTTGCTGTGTTCCATTGTTTTGGTGGCGCATCATGTTTTTTGCATTCTTCCAGTGTCAGAAACCAAGACGTGTGGAGGCTTTGTGAACCCTTAGAGTAATTTGTACCACAATTCAGATAGACAGCCAGACTGCTATGATCAATCCTTATGGAGAGCAATGTTTGAATGTTTGGGTTGTTTCGGAAGACTGAAAAAAGATGACTGAAAGATGGAAGGTGAGCATTTGAAGCATTTGTTTTTTTCAGCATTACCTCTCCATGGGGTTGCAGAACTGGCGCTTGCGTTGACTGGTCGCCTTTCCAGACCCAGAAGTTCGGCACTTTTTCAAAGTGCTGTTCGGCACCTTCGGCATCCGGTTGCCGCGATAGCCACGGTGCGGACCGAGATACCAACAAAAAGCCGTTCCCGGGGTGCTTTAAAGGTGTCCAAAAGCCCAAAGGTGCACGTATGTTGCGTCAGTTCCATTGTCGATGGACACGGCCGCATACGGCAGCCGCGTCGCAAAGTTCCCGCATCCGACGAAGCTCTTGTAAAGCTTTGCCACCGCCCGACCTTTGACAACTTTGACCTTTGCAAGGTCCCTTTGACAAAGTTTGCAATACCTGTCAATACCTTTGACATTTGAACTTTGCTCTGTCATGTCCCAGCTGCGACAACTGCTGCTGGACTGCATGGCTGAATCTCCGTGCAATCGATTTATCGCTTATCGTGGTTATCATAGAAATGAACATCTTACAAACATTGTCCAGTGATGTCCAGTGGTTCTCGCATTGCTGCAAAGTAAAAGAAACCACTGCAGTAAACATCGATTTGCTCTAAAACATCCAGGTAAATTGATGTGAATTCTGTGAACTTGTGTGAACTCTGAGATGGAAAATCGATTGTCCCATGGAGGCAATGTGACTGAAAATCCTGTGTCGTGTGTAGCTCGGCTGGGTATAGCTCTTCATATAGCTCTTCATATTACGCAGTTCGTAAGTTGATTCATAGAAACAAACTATATACGAGTACCATTACCTCTCCATTTTGACTCAAAAAGAGGGGCTCTCATTGTGTCTTAATGTTTGGGCCGTCATGAAACTGCACAGGGATCGGGTAATTCATGGTCATTCTCCGCATAAGTACACCACTGTTTCAGGTACGGGAGTCAGAGTATCCAAGAAATCTGTTGCAACGACGGAGCATGTAACTTCAATTCGGAACACAAGTAACACAGAAATTAAAGCCTTCTACGCAGCTCAGCCAAAAGTATCGCCATGCAGAATCAAAGATTCCGAAGATCGCAATCTTCGTTGGATGCCACGGACGCCGTGTCGACACCGGGGATCCTGCCCTTGGATACCATCGAAGTGTCGACAGGTTGTGCCAGGTTGTGCCACGTTGTGCCTCGTGCCGCGTGCAAATCGTGCTGGCGCAAATCCTTGATCATGCTTTGTGCTTTACGTGCTCAAAGCCTTTTTTCCAATGACTTCACCAGAAGAGCCTTAGAGCGTTGGCACGCAACAAGATCACACAAGGTCACAAGACACATTAGCGATTGGCCGGGTTTGTTTTCCAGGTCTTTTGGCCATTGATACTATATGAGATGATACGACGGTGTAAGTGAGTATGAGTCTGAGTCATGTCAAGTGTTAGATGTGTGTTCTCAAATGATGTTGAGAACATTTTCGAGTTTGATTTAGATGGATTTAGTTGGCATTCTTTTTATCTAAATGTTTTTAATATATAACTTCTTATGATCTCGCGTGCCTTGAGTGCCACTGTCAAAGCCTTGCCTTAGAGCCAACAGGCTGGAAAAAAGTACTCGAAGAAGCAAAGAAACATACATATTTTATATGAAAAAAAATACTACTTTGACATTTTGATCACTAGTATCACTGTATATCTCTGCCGTATCTGCGCAAGAATCAACAGTCTTAATATGATATATCAACATTTGACAGCTTAAAATGTGCAAGAAGTCCATTTGTGTCATATGTGTCAGCATGTGCAATGCCATATGTGTTGACTCTGTGGCTCAAACTTCTCAGCACGGCAGCACGGGCACCGTGGCATCGTTTCGAGCTCAAACATGTTTCTTTGGACGAAATCCATCATGAAATTGGTACAATGACACAATCAGCTGGATAAGCAAGATACAACAATATATAACAATTTGGTTTTGTAGGTTTCCTTTGTTTTTTTCAATTCGTCTAAGGTGCATTCATATTTCTCAGTGTTTTTGCTGGCATTTTCATATCTGGTGTCTTGTTTCTGTGATGGTACAGGTCATCAGACGCCTGGAACGAGGTCGTCACGTGGAAACCATTTCTTTGCACGCCGAAATCAGAAGATATTTGAAAAATAAACCTTTGTTTTCAACTCCAAAGATAAGACTCAAAATGTGAAAGTTGGACAATTTGGAGCCATACCAAGGTGAAACCGATAGCGAAAGATGGGAAAGATGGGAAAGGGAGTGAAAACGGATGGGTCCACGAACGTTGAACGTAACCTCTGAAGCTTGGCACAGGAGCCAGTAGATCCTATGCTGTACCTGAACCAGGTGCTCAATGAGATAAAGAAGGACGAGTTTTTTTTGACATCGAGTAGATTTCTGTACCCGAACTGCCGACATCGAGACATTCACGGCGTTCCACATATTATCATTATTCATATTTGCACGAAATGCATTGATATTATGATATGGTACCTTTGGAGTCCTTTTTCCTTTTATTTCCTTTTTGTGCTATTTCATCTCCTTTTGGGCTTTCCAGGAGTCCAACCCTCCAAAGGCTTTGCGTGCGGAGCACCTCTTCAAGCTCAATGAGGTTTGCCGTGAAAACTGTGAAGAAATATCTTTAAAAAGTGACACAAGGGAAGATAAGGTGACCAAGAGGACAAGGTGACAAGGTGACAAGGTGACAAGTGAAGGAGAAAAGGAAGAAGAGCAAAACAAACGCAAAAAGCACCGTCTTAAAAATCCTTTACCATCCTTTACGATGCTGTACGATGCTTTAAGGCGACCCCAAAGCTGCGACAGACTGAAGAACGCTGGAATACCACAATGAATATGAAAATTTATGAATATGTATAGCCACATTATAGTATACACTGATTGTGCAGACAACCAGGAAGAATATGAAGAATCATTGCAAAAATAAGTGTAGACCAGCACTTGAACTGTAGAAAATGGAACCCTCAAGGACAGATGCTCAGGAGGCAACACTGATCAAGGTCAACTTGATTTAAAGTTATGAACTTGTGTAACATATCAGTGTATATAGTGTAGTGGTGTAGTGCGTAGAATTACAAACATATATAGACAATTCTAGATTGATCAAGATTGAACCTTGGCCTTCCTTCATTCAACACCAACAGAATTCTTGGGCTGGGAGGACCTGCAAATCTTTAGTCTTTAAAAGTGCTGTTTTTTTTGTTGGCCAGAGGGTAAGATCATCAGAATTTTTACCAAATCGCTCTACACAAACTCAGCAATAATTTGAGATCAAACTGTCCGAACTCCCGGATCACAACGCCACAGTTTGAAAGTGAGAATAGCTGCAAAGCACAGTAGCGTGTGTTCAAAATTACAAAAAAGCTCCGGCTTTCGGCATCCTGCAAGTCCCGGAAAAAGCCATCAGAAAACAGAAAGACATCCGCAGAATTGTCATGAATCTTCATTTTTGCTCTCATCCTCAATCTTCCAGAAGGTGTTCAAATATCTTTCAATGCCTGTGCTCTCAAGGTTCCACGAACCACATCATCTCCTGATGTTAACGAATTTACAGCGCTGTAAAGTCTCCTTTTCGGCCCCGTTTTCGTCCTCAAGTCCAGGCAGTCTTCAACCTCTCTGAGGAGGATGCTGTGGACGGGCCTTTGGCAGTGAGGCTTTTTCAGGTGGGAGATCAACGCGAAATGATCCGAAATGTATTGTAAAAAGATGTAAAGATGTAACAAAAACATCCCCAAGTGACGTTTGCTTTTTGTGGTGATGGCGTCGATGTTCGTTTTTTTTAATAGTTGGGGTTTATTGGGTTTGAATTCAAACGAATTCCTTTCTATCAGGATCTCATGATGGTTTCTTGCATTGCTCGGAAAGATACAATCATCAAGCAAGGTAAAGGATTGATTAGGGTTACCGGTTGTAATAAGTTGTTTGAATTCTTATGCTTTCATGTGTGTTTTTTTGTTCTTGTTTGAATTGAAGCTTCTTATGCTCGTTGTCCATTGTTTTTGAGTGGGTGTGCTGATACCGTTACCGGGGTGACAGGTCGTTGAGAGGATTCACACTTCGTACAACACCGGCAAGTTCGAGCTCTCAGCAAAACATCAGTAAAACAACGGAAAACTTAAATGAAAACTACATCCAAAATGAATTCAGACACACGTTTTTTCTCGACACATGTGAATCATGGCAAGACGGGAAGACGGGTGTAGAGCAGGGCTGCCAGTGACACGGCACACGGCAACATCATCTCGCACATCACGTGTCGTATGTGTGTGAACAAGGTACGACAACACGGATTCCAACTTTTTCTACGATTATTTGGCCTTGCTGGGCACTATGCAGCCCGGGAGCTTGGGAACAAATTCTTCAGTCTCAGACGGAGTTCTGAGTCTTTCGAACTCTTCGTGCCGCCATAGTCAACTCAGGAATCAGCACTTCTTCAGCACGAAGCAGACCGAAAAGATGCTGGGTTGGATCAAGGAGGCAGCAAAAGATTGACAGAAGTTCACAACATGGCGTGCGACGTATCGTGATCCACTTTTGCACTTGAGAATTTCGAGGCCGCAATTAATTTAGAGAAATTCAAAAGATCTTATTCAAAAAATAAACATTATGTTTCTTATTTAGTTGATGTTTGCAACTTATTGTTGCGTTCTGTCATATCTCTTTGGTTAAGATGTGTCGTTTCCCTGGTCACTTTGTTGCAACTCACAGCTTGCGGGTTGGTGCTTGCTGATTTTATCCTTTGAACTTGCCCAAAGTTCTCCTTTTCATTAGCAGAAACTGTGGCATTATTGAATGAATCGCTGAATGGCCCGACCGATGTCAGGTGGTTGACACCAGCGGCATGTTGGCGGCAGCTCCTTCCGCCGGTTCAAAGTCTTTGGAGGCACAGAATTTTCACAGACAGAGCCCTTTTTGGATCGACTCAAAACCAACTCATGACCTCAAAACACATGAAGAAGAGTAGAGTGTGCTGAGTACTTAAGGGTCTGGTCATTCATAGGTCATTCAAAAGTAGTGAAGACTTGACAGACTTGACTAGTCTTGAATCACCGGGGACAAAACCTGCAAGAGAAGTTCATTTCCAGAAAAACTAGAAAGATTAGGAAGTGAATCAAAGCGAGAAGAGAATGGAGAGAATGGAGAATGGAAAACTCCCTCGATGAATTCTTTTCCGCAGGCCGAGAATGAGCAGCTGAGAAAGAAGCTGGCCAAACTTGAGGTCGCCACACTTGGGCCCCTGGCGTCCCCACCCAGAGTTTTCCGAGGTTTTCTCTGTGCATTGCTTTAGCATGTTTTAGCGAGGTTTCCTTTATTCCTAAATTACTTTTCGTCATCATTTGCACTTTTGGCTCCGCTTTTTGTCTTTTCACTTTGACGGATTTTATTCACTTTTCTGTTCACTGGAATTCGTTTTGCTCAGGGTGCTGTCCAGGCTATTCGAGCCATCGAGACGGACAGGGCTGTATTTGCATCCACTGAGAGAGAGACTTCCAAACCATGGACCAAAGGACTACCAAAGGACTACTCAAAGGACTAGAAAGGACTAGAATAGAGATTGAATAGAGCATAAAAGAAACGAACAGAAACCAACCTCAAAACACAATTGAGTTTCAAAACGGTCAGTTGTTTGTGGTTTAGAGCAACTCGAAAGCTATAAAATCCCACGCCACCAGGAACCCAAGACCAAGAAGACCAAGGCGAAGGAGGAGAAGAAATGCGCTTGAAGATGCAAAAAAACAGAAAAACCGGGAAGTGGAAGAAGCCGAACGTAAAAACTATGAAAGAAGTATGGAAAAGTCTTGTAAACTTGTACGAGTCTTCTAGCCCGGCACCTAAAATGATGTCTGACGATTACAACGATCTGCATTTCGATGCCTGCTTGCCATTCAACTTCGCACTTTATTTCAACTAATCCTCTTTTCTGCTCTTTTTCGCATATTTTCCCCGACTTTGCTGAAAAGATTTGACCGCATGCCCCCACAGGAGCCTGCTGCAAAAGCCTCTCCAGGCCACAGTACGAGACTTGACATGGCTGCCATGGATACCACCGGGCATGTGTTGTTCTGCTAGTTTTTTTTTTGCAAAAAGCACAAACACACAAAATGCATCACTCAAAGATTCTAAATTCTTGAAAGTTGGATCCAAGTATTGTTAGCAAATCCCAAGTAACTTGTCAACTTGTATTACAGTTTTTTCATGTTTTTTCCCCTTTTCTCCCATGGACTTGATGGACTTGATTGAGATCTCAGTTCTGTACGTCCCTCCTCTCAGCGTCGCATATCAGTGCCCTCATCCTCCTTTTTAGAGGTCGCAGTAGTCAGCCCTTTTTGCGGTGATGTCCTTGTGTACAACTAAACGTATTCACAGACGTTGATATTGAATTCATGATACTGTGACACATGTTATACATCTTGGTTGATATATCATGTATATGAGTGTATTTGAGTATCTACTATCTACGACATTATGGAAGTGGGAAGTGTTTGGATGTTGGTGTATATAATTAATGTACATTATATATATTATCATGATATGATGTATGTCAATGTATGTATCATGTGTTTTTCTCACCGTCTTGCTTTCACGGTTTTTGCGTGTCAGGGAAAGGGAAAGGCAAAGGCCAGGGCCTCAGAATCAAGAAAATGGGATTTGAAAAAAACAATTGAACAACTGTCTTTGAAACAAACGGATTTTCAGGTCTTCTTGGATGTTTAAAAAGACATTTGTTTGTTTCTGGACATTGGGAAATCGATTTCGACAGATGTTTGATGAGTCGAATGCCATTGCCGGGATGTGGGACGAAGAAAGGGTCTTGTTTTTTGCATGGAAAATTTCATTCCTCGTTTAGTCTCTTGAAGTCTCTTCCCGGCCTAGGCAAATTTGATGAGTATGAAGAAGAGGAGAGTTGTTGGAGTCAAAACACCTTCGTTTCATGTATTTTCATGTAGATTTTAGATTTTCTTGTTGAGGAGCCTGTGAAGGGTAAGGGCAAAGGAAAGAGTAAGGCCAAGAAAGAGGAGAAAATTGAACCCAAGGGTAAAGCCAAATCGAAAGGGAAGGGTGAAGCCAAAGAAGAGCCGAAAGGTAAAGGCAAGTCCAAAGGCAAAGAGAAGACGCCGAAGCCAGAGCCAAAAGGCAAAGGCAAAGGCAAAGGCACTTTTGCGGCACATTTCACATCATTTCACATGTTTCAAATGGGTGGAGTGGATCTCGGATGGAGTGGCACAGAGACGTTGCAAATAGTTTTATGGCTTTATGCATTGTAGATTTATAGATATATTCATTGGAAAATTTGATGTGCATTCCGTGTTGGTACCATGCCGCCATGCGAGGGAAGGTGAAGGAGGAGTATGAAGAGCCGCCATCCAAGGGAAAGAGCAAAGGCTGGGGCTAGAATTGAAAAGCAGATCTGAATTTTTGCTGGGTCAACACACCGGCAATTGATCCAGTTGAATTGTGCTTACACTGATTGTACATGTTTTGCAAACAAGCAACTCAAATCGCAGATTTGCCAAGGCAAGGGAAAAGGCAAAAGCAAAGAAGAGGAGCCTCCTCTCAGGTTCCGAATCTGGGGGCCTTTGAAAACTTTGGCCATTTCACGTGCCTTTGAGAGTGTTGCTTCCTGTGGATCTGATTCCAATACACCATGTAGAGGGGATTCGAGAGTGGGGAAAGTGGCCATGGGCTTACGCACGTCTATGAACGCCCCCAACAACATCCAAAAATAAACGATTGTAAAATACGATCAAAAAAACCGGAGAGAACCAGTTGGAGGACGTGAGGACACAGTGAAAAAATCACACGAGTAAAAACTGTTCTACATCACAAAGCAGGCAACCAAAAGGATTATACGGAGACAGGTCTGTTTCAACTAAGAGGAAAGAATGTGGCATTGACATAGTGACATAAATTCAACAAAATAAATACATATTGTATGGAAGCATTTACCCACTGCTGTTGCTGTTGCTGCCGGTGGAGGTGCAGTTGTAGTTCTTGCTGCTGTAGTTGCTGCTGCTGCAAAAAAGACTTGCCAAAACGCATTCCAAAAAGCCTGACTTTGCTCTACACAACCAAACCCTTGTTTCTGAGTGTGCTGCCCATTCTGACCACAGGGGTCGGCAGGTATTATTCATATTATTATTATTATTAGTAGTAGTATTATTCATGATATCAAAATGTTAAAAAAAGGATTTTGTAGACGTTCTTTTTTTGTTCGACCAAAAATCCAAGTTCGACCGTAAACAGTGATTCTTTGAGCTCTGGGGAATTCACGCCAGGAAGGGCAAAGGCAAAGGAAAAGCCGAAGAGCCAAAGGGTAAAGCAAAAGGCAAAGGCAAGAAGGCCCGCGAATATCCCCGAATCAGAGCAACCTGGCTCGAGTGTCAAAGCAACCTGGCCAACCACGAGGTTTGCTCGAGTAAAGTCTCAACAGATATCAAGAGAGTTCCAAAGACTCAAAAGGTATTATATACACTCTTTGTTGAGTTGTATGAAAGGTACCTTACACCACAAATATGTACTCAATTCTGCACTTTTCAATTTTTCTTTGCATTTTTTGTCAGCATGTAAAACAGTTGAACAATACTAAGTTGCACTTTTCGCACATGAAAGTTTTGCCTGTCAGGGCTGGAAGTCAAAATGAATGTCGATGTGGATTCCGATTCTGAGATTCTCGGATGCGCGCATAGCGACATCGCGACCCAATTCGCGCTGAAGGCTGATTCCCTGGTCACCTGGCATTTTGCATATTTTCGTTGCACAGCGATATCATTCAGAAAATTATTGTGGTACCTATATTAATTGCGGAAGCCTGTTGCAGGGTGCATGCTTCGGCATGCTTCAGCACTTTTGCTGGCATGTCACGTCGCTACAAATGGGCTTGTGACATAGAAAGTCTTGAGCAAATTACAGACTCAACGTCTGAATAAGCAAGGCGCAGTCCTGATCGGCCTGCCTGTTCTCTAGTGGGTGCATCAGCATCCGATTTGAATGGCACATTACAATGCATCACATGGATATGGCAGGGTGTCCTGTTATTTTGATCCCCAAGCCTGCCTTGTCCAGTCCAGATCAATCTCGGCTTGGAATGTTCGCAGTCTGTTAAAAGAGTGGTTCCTTTGTGACAAATTTTCCACGCTTTCACCACGTTGCATTCCATCGCCTTCCGCCACATGTCGTTGTATTTTTGCAGCAAGCTCAAATCAGACCCTGAACCCACCTTTTTAGGCCAGAACTTCGGCTTATCCAAAAGTAGGCATTTGATTGATTTTGATTGTAGATCGTGAAAAATCCTGCATGATATTTGATATTTTCGATGCATTCGACACGATATGACAGATGTGTGCAGTGCGCAGAAGTTGAGGTTTGGAGTTTTACAATTTCTTATCCTCGGAGTTTGACGGAACAAATGTCCCTTTTGACCAGTTCTATTTTGCTATCAAAAGCATCCAGCATCGAGAACGAGTGATCATAAATTCCGTCAGATTTAGCGAGCTAATGATCCCCTGATCCCTGCTTCCTTGTAACCAGCTCCCTTTCTGGATGCATATCAAGCTTTGAATGTCATAGGTGCAGCGATGTACCATGAAGTGCACCTGCCACAGTTGAGAATCATTGGCAAAACATGGGCAGTTCAGGTGTTTTCAGGTATTTTCAGATATGCAAGGGGAGGTGGACAAGGAACCTTGACTTGACCAATACAGATCTCGTTGACAAGTGTTGAACAGACAACTTTGTGAATTTGGTTCCTTACTCTTGCCAGGAATCATTAAAGGAGAGACACGGTTGCCATTTGCTCAGTTGTTGTTTTTGCAGCTGGCACTTTGGGATCACGCAGATCACCTTCCCAACTATAAATTACTGAAAATTGAATGGTGACAAGGTAAAGAAGCTGCAGTATAGCATTTTTTGTATACTTTGAGCATTGTTTTAGGAATACAAAGATCCAAGCACAATGAAGAAATGGTAAGTTAGCAATGCTGGTTGACTTGAAGCTGGCAACGCAATGCATCAATTGAGGGCATCGGCTGCAAGGGGTTTCTAGGGGTTTGAAGAAAGATACTGTGATAATCTGTGATACTTGGAATGTAAGAATCTCAAAATGTCCAAAGCCAGGCAACTGTTTCAGTGCACCCAGATCACCTCTTTTTGTACGACAAAATCGACTTCTATTGGGTGTTGGTGTGTAAGCAAAGAAGCTGGCTCCTGACTCCGTTATCGCATGAGGCACAGACGTGCCATGTTGCCTGGTCTTTATAGCTAGTATCGTGGGACTCGGCTGCCTTTACGGCCACTTGGCAGAGAGGAGTGAAACAGTGAAAAAAAAGTAAAACGATACAGCGATCCTGACACTTGGTGCTGAGTTTTTTTTGGGAGGGTCCCTCTCACCTGGTTTCAAAAATGGCTGTGTGCGCCATGTACTAATGTACCTTGAGTTGGGTGGCAGCCAAACTGACAGTGTTCACAATCTCTACTCTTAGTTAAGATGGTTTGGTATTTCAATTCTTTGGTCGAGTCTTGATGCCATGTCAGATGACTTTAAGTCCGAAATGAAAAATCAAGTGACCTGCACATGCAAAACCAACGTTTTTTTTCCAACGGGAAGCCTCTAGTGCGAAGAAGCGGAAGAAACATGCCCAACGAAAGTCGTCAACACCACAACACGAACCAGTATTGCTGATAGCTCTCCAGGACAACTCTTGTTTCCTGCGGAATTCCATGGGATCACCCTGTGGACCCACCCAATGAGTGTTAAAGACAGACTTTACGAAGGCTCAAAAGCTCAAGACTTCCGAAGACTTCTCCACTTCCAACATCGAAGCCTGTCCACTCCTTGAGGCTATGGTCTAAGCCATGGAAACATACAAAAGTGATGCCCTTAGCACAGCGGCAAAGTTGGAAACCACCACTTACAGGGGCTCACAGACATACTTGCAGAAGGCATGTTTCATGTTTTTGTTGTTTTGTTAATCTTTGTTTTTTTTTGACACTATCGAAGCATTGAATCAGATTGAATTGTTGAATGATATTGAACGGTTTTTTATTTTTATGTTTTAAATGGATGCCTGGAAGCCTCATGGATTGCCTTTTTCTTTTACAGCCCAAGGCTGTATCACGGCATCGATTATCAGGGAAGGATTTGTGGCTTGGATGGTCCCAACGGAGTTCCTGGCAAGTCCCTTGGCCTGAGATCATTATGCGTCAAAGCGCAGGTTGGACAAAAAATCATGAAGAAAAACATGAAGTGAATTCATGAGCCGAATGCTTTCAAAAACATTTGAATAACATGAATAACTCCCACGAATTGAAATGTGAATTGCATGGCATCATAGAATTATTGCATCAGGCCATACTTGTTTTGGTGCATGAATTCTGCCTGGAAGCTCAGCAATGCTGAACCGATGCTAAAAGATTGTGCAGATGGTGTCAGATGATTCCGGTGTACACACAGTGTACTGTACAGAATTTTAGCAAAACGCGATACTCCGATTGTTACTTTTTTCGTATTTTTTTTGTACAGAAATTGTTAGATGTTCTTTATATGTTCCTCAGATGTTCTTGTAAACAGATCTAACAATAGCCGCTGTCCAAGGCCATGGCAGGCGCTTCGTTATCATTGAACCTTGTGCGGCTCCCAAGATTTCACCGGCCTCGACGCTCAACGCTTTCGTGAGACATATGAAATTTGTCACATCAAGATACGGTTTCAAAGCACATCTAGCAGAATTTAGCTGAATCTAGCTTTCAGGTTTCTGGACTTGGCAAGCAGAGCAGATTTCATACACCCAAACAGAAACTTCAGTGTATGAAATTGAATTTGTTGAAGTGACAGAAGTCAGACAGAACTGTGTGAAATAGGCGCGAGCATGTGCTTTTGGGATGTTGCCTAGTGAGATTTAACATGTAGCAACCCTTGTTAGCGGGTTGTCCTTTGGTCGAACACACAAACCACATGCCTGGTAAACTCCGCTGATCAACTAATCAATTAATCGGCTAGTCTAATAGATTATAGATTGGTGTTTTTTCCCTATGTCGTTCAGTTTTTCATAACCACTGCCTGATGTTTGCTTCTTTCTGCATTGTGAGATTTGATGATATGTGGTGTTTTTTCTCTTTTTTTTCTGTTTTTTTGTTCTGTGTCATGTCTTTCTTGCATGTTTTTGTTTCTTTCTCAATTCTCATTGTTTTTGTTTGCTTTTTTCAGAAACTCCAAAAGAAGTTCTAGATTTTCTTGACACTTTAGCACTGCCCAGAAAAGTCCAATCTGTGTGGCAAGTTGCCCGGGAGTGGATGCCTGAAACTCAGAAATCAAGAATCGACATGTCCAACATTCCTTTGGGCTTCGAAAAAAAATCAAACAAAATAGATTTCGACGTTCTATCATGAGAAAACACAGACAACATGGATGCAGATGTGCTTAGAAACGTTTTTGATGGCGTTTCCAATTTTGCTTTTGAAACGGAAGTCGACCCAGTTGACCTACTTGGTCCTATGACCAATGTTCCAGTATTGCATGGTGCAAATATTGTTTTATTTCTATGTTCGTGATTAGATTCAATACATGAAGGCAGCAGAATGATATGGAATAGTATGTTTGTACAATGTACATATTTCTTACATATTTGTTTGACATTCTGTACAGCACCTTCCTAGAAACAAGATATTGATGCTGGTTCAGGCCGCTGGAGGTCTCTATGCTCCGGCTACAGAATGCAAGTCAGTGACCCAAGGGTCCAAAGTCGAAGCGGACCGGCCTCAAAAAAGAACTTTGAGAATCTGAGTGTCATTGTGCTTTGCACAATTGACAGGACAAATTTAAGAAACGCAACTTGCACAACACTATTAAAAACGTTACTGAAAATAGTTTAAGAATTATTTTGGAATGTTTTACCTAAGTTTTGCTCGGGAGGGAGCAAAGGAGCTACCACCAGGTTCATACACCTCATAAATCTAGTAAAGATATTTCAGGTGTGGTACCACATGAAATTGTTGGTATGTTTTTGTGCAGAAAGATGCAAGACTGTATGACAACTATCTTTGACTGGTCTTTTTCATCTCAAGCTTCATGTTGTGGGTGGATCGGTTGCTTGCTGGTGCCTCTGCCGTCCAGTCTTTGTCGTGGTCCCTTGCGTGCCCCTTTCACTGTGGTTCCAACTCTGCCTTGATTGCCCTTCTCGGTTTTCTCCTGGGCCTCATCGTTGGACTTTGTGTGGCTTTCGCATTGTGGATTTCGCTTCGACCATCCTTGGACACTTCCAGTCCCCAGCCTTGCAACAGCTCCTTTCCATCGGGGCCTCTTCGTCGTCGTTCCCAACGCCTCGGAGGCTACTTGCATGAGTGATCCCTCAAACCAAGATAAATTGGTTCGTGATCTCACCTCAGCAGTCGAGAATCTTTCGTTAGCAGCAGAGACACTATCTCGCCACGTTGTTCAGGGTTCCAGTGCAACCTCGTCCACCGTTGCCGTTCCTGTGCCTGTTGCTGAACAATATAGTGATTGGGAGGTTGTTGAAGAGGCTTCTTTCCCAAACCCTCATGTTGCTCAGGACATCGCATCAGCTCTCAATCTTCGTGCCATCGAGGAAGGACCGCCCGAGATTCCACCAGCCTGTTTGGATCTTGCTCGTCGTCGCCTCACTTCTGTGTCAGTTGGAGCCGAGCAGCGTGCCCGCAGAGCATTCAAGAGTGGTTTTTGGTCAAAAGCGGCAATTGATACCGTGACGAAGTATACCCCAGACGAGCCTTTAGCTGATCTCAAGGTGTGCCATTGGATCGTTCTGAGGAGTGGAGACCGCCCACCTTTTCGTGTGGCCACCCGAGCAGATTTCCTGAAGTTGACGGAGAAGGACTACGACATCGTGTGTGAGACCTTTGCTTCCTTGGCGGAGGTGCAAATCTATTGCCTGGGAGCGCAAGCTCCCGTCCCTCCCCTTGTCAAATGCAGAATGCAGACAGAGGAGATCCCACTACTTTGGTTTTTGAAGTTCCTAGTGAGATCTCCCGCTCTGGTCAGCAGGTTCAATCGTTTGCATTGCCTCTCTTGAGTCGCCAGGGGGGGTTGCTTGTAGCTTTACCTTTGCATGCAATTCAGGAAAATGCTTTGTTGGAATTCTTGGTCCTTCTCATGAGTTCTCAGCAGACCTCATTGTGGAAGATGATGCCGGTGGCGAAGTTTCCCTTGGTGTCAGACAGGACTTCATAGTTGTAGATGTGGCCGATGCAGCTTTGGCCATGATGCGGGAGTATGACCCCGTCACGGACTCCACGGAAGAGATCTTGGTTTTTTCAACAGACAGGGCAGACAGTTTGGTAGCAGTTGGTGATGTGCTACAAGATGTCACTGCCTGGTTGGAGAATGTGGTTGGAGAACAAGGAAGGCTAAATTTTTACAGTGCTCGAGAGGAGCCAGAACCTCCTGCCCCGGCCGCAAAAGCACCAAAGAAGGTCCCCAAGAAGATCACGACGGCCCAGCTCGCAGAACAGATGTCGGTGATGCTCTCACAGATCCAGGCCATGTCAGCTCAGCAAGATGCCTTGGCCAAAGCCCAATCAGGTGGGGTCTCTGCCACTCATGCAGCCGCGCAGCTTGGAGCCACTACTGCCCCAAAACTACCAAGCCTTTCAAAGCAGGAAATGCCAATCAGCCAACAGGGTCCGTGCAGAAAGCTTTGTCACTGGTGGGCCCTCCTCCGAGAACAAAGGCAGCAGTAGAAACAAAAGTTGCGTCAGGTGCAGAAAAGGTCGAGCCCGGCACTTTGCAGGATGTGGGTGCCTTGGAGACTTCGTCGATGGTTGCAGCTATCACCCAGCAATCAGCGGCTTTGACAACATTGGTAGCACATGTACACCTAGCCTCAGGAGATGCTCTCACCGACCTCCAGGGGAATACTTCTTCAAGCTCCGTCAGCACAAAAGGAGTAGCCCGTCGGGAACGAATGCAGCAGGACTTGGCCAACCGGTCGAGCCAGTACTTCCTCCAAGTGCAGCAGCAGATCTTCAAGAAACTCCATCCTTCGAAGGTTTGCCCAAAGACGGAGGAGGAACTCATGAGAGCAGATGTGAGTATGACATCTTATTTAGAGAAGCACGGGGCCTTCCGTGGACAGAAGGAGTACGGCATGATCATGTGGATGTTAGCACACGCTATGGATTCAGCTGCCCAAGGAGATTTCTTTGCAACAAAAGAGTTTTTGGCTCTTCTTTGTGCATCAATGGATCAGGCGGTGTTGGACGGCCACTGGAACATAGGGTATCTAATTGGGCTTCTCGAAGAACCACCAGGCCAGATGTTTGCGGATCGCCCCCAGAGCAGCGCCAGTTTGGGGAAACCCTTTGCAGCTTTGGTGCCCCCTCAATGGGCAGCGGTGAGCCTATCCTACATCAAAGAAATCGACCTGTTGGCCTCCAAGAAGAGCGAGCAGAAGAGGACGACACCAAAGGCAGAAGGAGATCCACCGTCCAGCCCATCACCTCGCCGTCGACCCAGGTTCCCAAAGAAGCCCAAGGCAGGAGAGCCTGCCAAACCAAACAATGCATGATTGATGGCCACGACAAAGTGAGACCTGGTAAGGGGTCCCAGGGTCGTTGCAAGCCCAGTGATGTGCCGATCGAAGCATCCGCCATTGTGTCTAATTCGTCCTATAGGTTTTCAAAAAATCCAAAACTAAAAATGCCGCATAATCCAAAAGTAAAAAAGGAGCCGTCGTCGGCCCACACTGCAGCCCCCCAGGCTGCTCAGCATGAAGCCGTTCCAGAGGTTTGTCATATGTCGTTGCCTAGATGGTGCTCCATGATAACCTCTCAAGTGCTGCGTAGCAGGTGTGCTTTTTCAAGCTACTTGCACAAATCCATCCAGCTGTCCCAAGGAAAGCCCAGCCGGACCTCCTTGGCACCGACTTTTTTCCTGATCCCACTGCCTGTGTTAGGTTGTTTTGATCGGATGCCAACAAACGCCTCATCATGCAGACGCCATGCAATTCATGCTTCCAGGACTGTTAGCACCATTTGTATGGCACTCAACTTTTGGCATTGTGATGGGAGGGTCGTTCCCGACCATAGTTTGTTGAGGGGGCCAAACAAGCAGCATCGTTGCCTCTATGAGCGCATTAGGTCCCTTTTGAAGTCGGATGGATCGGCCTCTGGTTTTTCGTTAGCTGGAGCTGGTCGCCGTTTCCCGGAACTCCTAGCCAGGATTTCCGATATCAGCATTTTGCTGACCAGACAAGGTGTGACATGTGATCCATATGACAAGAGTTGCAAAGGCATGGAGGTGCCAAAAGATGACAGTGGAGCCCCAGAGCTTCGTCCTTACAGTGACCTGAACCCTGACCGTCTCGTCCTACATGGCAGTGCTTCCTGGGACCCATGTCCTTATTTGAATGATGAGTTGACCATGGCCTTTCGTGAGCCCAGAAGCTTGTTAGTGGATATGCCTGCAGGTCCTCGGCCTGGTATTCGTGATGATTGCCGTACCGTGGGGGCCCTGGCCCGCAAGTGGGATGAGAAAGGCCTTTTGGTGGTTCACCGTGAGGAGGTCATGGTAGAAGAGCAGATTAGAATCTTCAATGCCCACAAAAATTTGCAATCGGATACCGCCGAGGGCGGAACAGCCTCGAAGCACGAGTGATTGGACCCAGCAGTTGCCTTCCGTCCGGAAGTGACCTTCAGGACGTCAGCATCAATCCTTACACCCAGTGTGCTTTCGTGAGTATAACGGATAGAAAGGATTTCTATCATCAACTATCCGTTACACCTTCCAAATCCTATGCAAATTCAGTTGGACCTCCGGTGCCTATCTCAGAAGTTGAGCAGACGTCAGCCTATGCCCTTTTCCTTGCCCAGAACAAGAGACGCCGTTATGTTCGACAAGCTCATGGCGACCACCTAGGCAGTTTGCACCATCTTTCCAGAAAGCATGTGAGTCCAGTTGCCCTTGACGATGATGAAGTATGGGTAGCCTTCGGTTCGGTGCTTCAGGGAGACCACACAGGGGTGGAGGTGGCAACAGACAGTCATAGTTCTTTGCTAGAGACGTACGGACTTTTACATCCCGATCATAGGTTAGTTGCCAATCGCCCCCTTCGTTCCTCCAAGGGGTGCCAGGGGCTGGTGATAGACGATTTTTTCTGCTTGTCTATTGAAAAGGCGGGCACAACTGCAGATGAGTCAGAAGCACGGAAAGCCTACTCGTCAGCCCAGTCTGCATATCAAGCCACGGGACTTCTTGGGTCACCGCAGAAAGACGTTACTGCCAGTCCTTCTGGTAAAATCATAGGTGCCTTCGTTAATGCCGAACCCCAGACTCTTGCTCGTGGACTTTGCACGGTGGGTACCCCACCCGAAAAGCGCATAGGCCTATCTCACCTGACTTTTGAGATTGCAAAACTTAGCCATACATCAGACAGCCTCCATCTGTGCTTGCTTGGTGCTTGGACTTCCATTCTTTGCTACCGCCGTCCGCTGATGGCTTTGCTCAACCACAGCTATCGCCTCGTGGATTTAGCCTCTTATGATCCGAACCATCCAAAGCTGATCCCTATGCCCAGGAAAGTAGTGTGTGAATTAGTTTTGGTAGCAACCCTGTGTCCTTTTGCTGTCTTTGACTTAGCAGCAGGATACGACCACAAGATCTATTGCACTGATGCCTCCAGCACAAAAGGGGCGATCGTCTCAGCAGAGGTTGGCGTCAGAATCAGCGAAATAGTCTGGCGTGGTCTGAGGTCAAAAGGTGCCTACACCAGATTGCTCTCCCCATCAGAAGCTGTGTTGCGCACACTTGGCGAGCTAGAGCCCGACATTGCAGTTCCAGAGGCCCAAGTGGATCGTCCTTTGGCGTACCATTTCGATTTCATAGAAGTTTATGGAGGAGCCTGTTTGATATCTAAGTATCTTAGTGCACAGGGCTACGTATGCGGCCCTCCTATCGAGCTTGCAGTCAGTCAGGAGTACGACATGCGTTGTGTTTGGATCGCAGAGTGGTTGAGTTTTCTTATCTCTCAGGGTCGTCTTCGTTCGGCCTTTTTTCTGCCCGCCATGCACGACATTCAGCATAATGCGAAGGCCTGCATTAAGGTCCAAATATGAACCGTTTGGGTACCAGCCCCATCACCCTCAGACAGAGGTCGGCAACCTTTTGGCGCATCGGTCTTGTCAAATGGCCTATGTTGGTGCTCAGAATCGGGCGCCCTGCATGTTGGAAACACCTTGGTCGTCCCTTATGAAGCATCTACCGTGTTGGCAAGTCGTTGCAGGTCTTCCGTGCTCGCAGTTTGTCCGATGTGACTCTTGCAGGTTTGGGTCGCCACACCAGAAGGGCTTTCGTTTTATGTCAGTGCACTGTGACTTGGAAGGTATAAACAAAAGATGCATATGTAAGAAGAAGCACCTCCAAGTTCAGGGGGTATACACCAAAGGCTCAGCAGTTTATACCGAAGCTCTCGCAGAAAGCATTGCCTCCTGTTTTGCCGCCGCCCTTGATCGGAATCGAAGTCTCTTGGAAGCTGAACATGGGTTGGAGGTGAAGGGCCTTGAAAGCCAGATGGTGAATGATTTGGTCTTGTCTAGTAAGTGGAAGAAAGAAAGCTGCTGGACTTTCCGCAAAAAGAGCCATATCAACATCCTTGAGATGGCTTCGCTGCTTCGTTTGGTGCAAAGACTGTCTGACTTGTCAAAGCCGATTCGTGCAGTGGCCATGGTTGACTCTCACGTCACCAAAGGGGCCTCTTCCAAAGGCCGCACTGCATCACTTGGGTTGGGAGCAGTTTTGAGAAGAGTCAACGCCCAAATAATAGCAGCCAGTGTGTATCTCTGTGTGCCTTTTTGCCCCACGAGGCATAACCCAGCTGATGACCCCACCAGGGACAAGGAAGTTCGTGATCCCATAGATGGGTTGGGGTTAGAAGGATGGGAGGATGCCGAGCTCTATGACCTCATCGCCCTTCCAAAGACCAGACGATGGGCCTCCAACTGGGTCCGCTTAGTTCTTCGTGTTTGTGGAGCAAAAGCAATTTACTTAGGCCGCAGAGATCTATACAGACAGACCCATAAAAGAGAGACTCCATATAAGGAAGATGTTTCTAAGGAGAACGTGTCGCACAAAATTTTGCAGTTTGACGCCACTCTGGGATATCCAGGTGAAGGGTGGCTTTTGTCTTTTTGGCTCTTCGTTGGCTGTGTTGGACTTTGCAGCACATGGATTTCGCTTTCTCGTTCCGTATGCTCTCCTGTGGGTTGGTCGTCCTGTCCTTGTCGGTCCTCTCGCTGTCCTTGTGGCTGGCTGGTGCTGCTGTGCTTGCTTTGCTGCTCGGGCGCTTCTCCCGCCATGGCTATGCCGGTTTTTCCTGTCACGAAAGGCGAACAGCTAAAATCTGATTTGCGAAAGACCGCAGGTCCTATCCCTCAAGGACGACCTGTCCTGCCTGCTACAGGAACGCAACGAGCTCGAGTCTTGGAAGCCTTCTTGCAGTGGACGAGGGAAGAGTCGATCGACTTCGAATGGATGATCCAAAACCACCACCTCTGCCTAGACGAGATAAATCTTTTGGTCCAGAGGTATGGGAGGCTCCTGTATGACGCAGGGAAGAGCTACAACTCCTACGCTGAGCTGATCAATGCGCTGACTTCATGGAAACCTGCAATCCGTAGGTTGATGCAAGGTGCATGGGATCTCGGGTATTCTTGGAAACGTTTGGAACCAGGGGAGCATCATGTGGCGATGCCCCCACAGATTTTACTGGCCATGGTGGCTACGTCGTTTTTGCGGGGCTGGTTTCGATTTGGAGGCTGTTTAGCCTTGAGTTTTGCCGGGTTGCTACGACCAGGTGAGCTGCTTAAGAGAACTCGTGCCGACCTTCTTCTTCCGTTGGATTGCGGGAACACCATCAGTTATGGCATGTTAGCCATAAGAGAGCCGAAAAGCCGTTTAACTAATGCCAGGCATCAGAGTGTGAAGATCGACATTCCTGACTTGCTGGAGGTTGTTGAGTTGACGCTTGGCCGCCTTGCACCGTGTCAGAAGTTGTGGCCGCACTCAGGACAAACATTTCGATCAAGGTTCAAAGCTATCCTGGAAGCGCTTTCTCTGCCCGCTTCGCCACAGGGAACCCTAAGGCCTCTAGACCCGGGGTCACTACGAGCAGGGGGTGCTACCTATATCATTCAGACAACTGAATGCGGAGAGCTTTGCCGGAGGAGAGGGCGATGGGCAAACTACAAAATGATGGAGATCTACGTGCAGGAGCTGAGTAGCCTACTTTATCTCCGGAAGATCTCTGTCCTCGCCCAAAAGAAAGTCATTGACGTTGGCAGCGTCTTTCCTCTGGTGCTTGAAAAAGCAAAGAGCCTCTCGAAATGTTCTGTGCCGTCAAATGCTTGGAGATTTTTGTTTTCCAGCTGAAAAAGACCGAATGATGGCGCGGGTGTGAATGACGGGAAAACGTTGGTCATCTGGCTCTTCATCTATGGACTCTGTGTTTGACCTGCAGCATTGCAACAGCATCAGCAGCATTCACTGGCTTTGGTTAGCTGAGTCCCAAAGATGGAAACGCCAGCTGTGGAAGCTCATTAAAACAGTGGGTGGAAAAAGTCTGGGAATGGATATATAATAGATGTATAATCTGTATACGTGAAGCACCTAATTTGT